>JAVQJF010020863.1:0-28920 GCA_036023855.1 Gadopsis marmoratus
GAAAGAATGAATGGGGCCATGTATCGTGAGATTTTGAGTGAAAACCTCCTTCCATCAGCAAGGGCATTGAAGATGAAACGTGGCTGGGTCTTTCAGCATGACAATGATCCCAAACACACCGCCGGGCAACGATGGAGTGGCTTCGTAAGAAGCATTTCAAGGTTCTTTTGCCAACAAACGATATATAACAAAGTATTGAGATGAACTTTTGTTATTGACCAAATACTTATTTTCCACCATAATTTGCAAATAAATAATTTAAAAATCAGACAATGTGATTTTCTGGATTTTTTTTCTCATTTTGTCTCTCATAGTTGAAGTGTACCTATGATGAAAATTACAGGCCTCTCTCATCTTTTTAAGTGGGAGAACTTGCGCAATTGATGGCTGACTAAATACTGTGTTTGCCCCACTGTAACAGGTTCACAGTATTCACTGATGAATACATTGAATATAGTTTTAAAATAGGGAATAGGGAGTTTGAAGGGTACTCTACTAAATCACTATAGTACCCATTTAATGGGTAAGTAAAGATATTGAAAAAAACTGTACAACAAAAGCAAGAGTATGGAGCCATTCCATAGTTGTAATGCATGAGAGCGTCCTGGAGGACCCAATCGCAGAAACAACACACGAGAGGCAGAAGTCCGTTATATTATCATGTATTGCACAAAGACAGTCTCACACTACGTGGAGGGGGAATAAGGCAAGGGATAGCCACATGGTTCAGTATTCACTCCCCATGCGCATCAATGAGACTTGGCTCTGTCGCCGGTTCACTGATTTTCCTTCCTTGGACCACTTTTGGTAGGTACTGAGCACTGTAGACCAGGAACACTCCACAAGAGCTGCAGTTTGGAGTTGCTCTGACCCAGTCATCTAGCCATCACAATTTGGCCTTTGTCAGAGTGGCTCACATGGCCATTTTTTTCTGCTTCAACACATCAACTTTGAGAACAAAATATATACACCCACTGACAGGTGACATGGTAACGAGATAGTCAATGTTCTTCACACCTGTCATTGGTCATAAAGTTATGGCTGATATGAGCGTATTAACTTCTTGAAACTTCCTGCTCACATTTTGACTGAAAGTATACACAAAACTGTATGTGTGTCCATCCACGCTTGCCCTAAGCTGATAGACTATATTCCTTTCCTGGCTGGGGTTACTGCCCCCCCATCTTTGTCTTGGTGCTCCATCTTCACTTGACAAATCAGTATGTGCATGATCTTAGCCGTGTAAGGAGACAGGCATGTTTGACTTGCACGTCTTGTTCAGTCTTTGAATATTCAGTGATGCCTGTCCTTTGAAGCTGCTCCTAAGTCTCATAGAGGGAAACCACAAAGAACACTTCAGGGACTTCTGAAAACCTCTCTCCAATGGATCATGTTTTGACAATAACAGTGATGAGAGACCAAAAGAAGCAATAGACTAGTAGAACTATGTGCTACAAATAGTGCATCATGAAATTGGTGCATGTTTCCTGCTTGAAAAGACCTTTGCAACATCAGTTTTTCAGACTTTAGTGTAAAATAATTAAAATTGCTAATTTGGGTTTATGTGCTGCTAATTTGACCTTAAGCCTTATTTCTAATACAAATAAGGCGTGTTTCCTGTTACCATGGCAGTGATTGTAATGCTGTCTGCTATGACAACTGGATATCTTCTACGTTTTGTCTTGGAGATGTCCTGTTTTTTATTCCAGGGCGCATTGTGTAACCCATAAAATCAATGCCCTGGATGATTTTGTGAAGTCTGTTTGGCCAGCTGTGGGAGATATCTCATTATGTTTTCACTCTCCGCGGCATTCTGCATCTCATGTTGTGCCATGTAGTCATATGGGTTTTAAACTTAGAATGAGAGCAGGTGCAGTCATAGTCCAAAAGCACTGGAGAGGAAACAGACACTAACAACATGCCGTATCCTGCCTTGAAGTGTCCCTTGTCCCCATGGACCTCTGCTGTGCCATCACTCTGTCTTCAGGTCCACACGCACAGCAGCCAAACCCTACACCAAAGCCCCAAATGGTGCTGATCGGCCGCCTCCATTGCTTCAACCGTACAGTACCTGCTCCTTTCAGCCAGCAGGAGTGTAGGATCATACTGTGATAAATGGCCAAGCAGCTAGGGGAGGCGGAGGGAAGGGTTCCACCAAGACTGTTTTGTTTAATTGCTTGTCCACTAACAAGTGTTGGGGTTTGATTAAGCTCAGCAGGAAAATACTGCTTGTCAGTTAGACTGGCTGCAAAACTCCAGAGCAACAGATTACGTCACGCTTTTCTGATTTGATAAGTTGACATCAGCAATGTAGAGAACTGATCCAGGAGTAGATCTCAACGAGCCTGACACATAGAGGATTATTACTCATATACTGTATCCAATTCAATCAACACAGCTACTGAAAGATAAATGGAGGAATACAGTAGGAGATTTATTATGTGACAAAGATTCTTATTTCTCACATGCCATAGCTGCTGTCTGCATCACATTTCTGGTATCTCTGTGAAATCATTGTAGAGCTAATGAATTATGGTACTAGTACCAGTGAATGTGACACTGATATAGTGATTTAAAGCTGGTTTTATGAATTTTATATTAATTATATTGTGCTCTTAAAGACCATCATTGCTCACATTTTCCTGGGCATTTGTTCCAATATAAACACTTGTTCACACTAAATTGGATTATTGACCATGTTAATGGAGTCCCATAATTATTTAATTAAATCTACTGTAACAGTGAGTCATTAATTATTATTACACAGTAATAACATAATTATCATTCATTTATTAAATCATCAATAATTGACTTTTCTAATGTGTTCTCTTTGTTAGTGTCTCATGATGTCAAACAGAAGTCTAATGAGCCAGATTTCTGCATAAACTAAGTCTTCTGCCTTGACCTGGCTTCTTACCGAAGATACACAAAATGAATGAGCATTCAAATGAGCTGAATTAGCCTTAGTTTCACAGCAATTCTGAAATCATTAATAATGTTTTGAAAAAACATCACTGATGTCAGTAAATATAAGGACCACATGTGAACATTAAGTCTTTAAGTTATTACAGCTCATTCAAACATTACATTTAAATTGTGAGGGTTTATTTGCATGCATTCTAGAAAACATTTTTATTACATAGCACATAATAAGTTAGGTGAGAACAAGCTGTTGGATGTAATTTCAATGAGCAACTATATAATGATAAATTGCTTACTAACCTACAAGTCTGCCTATACTAACCAATAATACAATGAATAATTCCTGTTTAACCCTTAATCAGCTGCTAAATGACACGTAACTAATAATGATAACTTTTGTATTATGTATATATTCCTTACTATTTTTTACTTCAAGTAGAGTGGTACATTATACTGAGCTGTTATGAGGGGCGCATTATTCCATCTTGACTAACCCACCATTACTTGTGGTACAAAACTCAGACAGAACTTGATATTCTAAAAAAAATAAATACAAAGCAAATTTAGAAAAAATAACTACTCAAAACTCATCTATCCAACAGGAACCAAGTATTCCATCTGACGTACAATAAGATTCTTAACTAGTTTCCCTAGACTGGTTTATAAACCAAATAATGATGGTGGCAGGAAGAGATTATTGCCTGTTTTCTAAATGACAAGAAAAATATAAATAAATTCACATCCACAAATCTTTAACTATACCCTAGCGATTTTGGCAAAGAGTTTAAGAAAGAGTTTGTTAATAATGAATGCTAGATATTTGTTAATTGGTTAGCATGATTGCTATTCATTAAAATACAATTTTGTCATGGTATTTGTCAGAACCTATCTGTTGCTGACTAGTTGGCTGTGTGGGGAAATGTAATTAGTCATGACAACACCTAGCCCAGTGTCTCCCAAATCCCTAGTTGCATATGCAGACTTCATCCACATGAAAAATCGTCACTTGAAGTGAGTCCAGATAATTACGTTTGTAATTAAGATGCTGTCATACATTTTTACCTTAGCTGTAACGTCGACACCATTTTTGCTACTCAGGAGGCCTAAAACATATCACAAATATGCCAGTTCCCTCCGAATGACCCCCTCCGAAAAATAAAAGCATTTATTGGCTTAATTTAAAGTGATAATTCCCTTTTTCTTCTTTATTCACAGATCTTATATTTTCCTGGATCTTTAATGAGTACCCAACATTTGTGAAGCAGGATACTCGCCGCTTCATCTCACAGGAGACAGGGAATCTGTACATCGCCAAAGTGGAGCCCTCAGATGTTGGTAATTACACCTGTGTGGTGACCAACACCGTCACAAAGACCCAAGCCCAGGGTCCACCCACTCCACTAGTGCTCCGAAGTGATGGTAAGCCCTGGTTTTGAACACAATAAATACACTAACCAGAGCACATACTATAAGAGGTTTGTTCCTGTTAACTGGGCTGCATATCACCCTTTTTCAAATGTCATTGGGCCATTCATTTGGATGCAAATAAGGTCTTTTAATTGTACTGAGTTGGCCTAATCAAACCCTTGGTTTTCCAGATGATTTCCCAAATGTGGATGTTACAGTATATATTTAATCTGTATTGCATTAGACCTCCACATTTGGTTACTGGGATATTTGTGCAATTTATATACTACAGTTTTACAGCTAGTGAGAGTGCTCAGTTCTGTTGCTTGGCTATTAATCCCTTTGGAGTAACAAATACATTTTTATTTTGATGTTGGCAGAACAATGCCATCACACCGATTTTATTTTAAGAGTGCATTTCTCCCAAAATATCAACTTGTAATATTTTGTTTATGTACACATTTTTTGATGTATACATTATTTTCTATAGGTGGGTGACCTATAAGCAAATAATGCACTTGTAATTATGTGGACATGCAATAACACATGCAATTATGAAAAACATCACACTCCTTAAAGGCATTCCCACTTCAGTCTCCATGTTGTGTTCTGTGTTTTAATAATCACATGGCTCACCATGCATTATACATGAAAGATTTCTTTAGATGGGGTTTTTCATCAATTTTTCTGGTCATGATAAATTAAAACTTGCTTTGTTTGTACATAAAACTAGGACATGTGCTTTTAAGGAATGTAAATTAAATTCAAAGGTTAATTATCACTTTCTTTGCTAATTTCATCATGTCCTTCAAGGCACTCCAGAGTAAAGGTCATTGTCAGCAAGTAATCTAATTGTAATGCATTATATATTATTTTCACTAGAAATGTCTTTTATGACATTTATGTGGGTTTTTGTCTTCCAGTTAATTCCCGCTGATCTGATTTAATAAAAACCCTCCCAACAGTGAACATTACCTCTTAATCAAACAGCTTCTTTAGGCCTTGTTCACAATTTAGCATTTATAAGCAGTATATAAACACTTTCTTATATAAACATATTTCTTCAGGATTCCTTAAAATAGGTTATTAAATAATTTTGACCCAGGTATGCACTGGGTGGAACATTTTACATATGAAAAATAGCAATTTGAAAAAGTAATCATATATCATTTCCATTAAGAATAAATGGTCATTCAGTAGTATTCTTTGGAAATTCCTTGGAAATTTCTTACTTTACTACTTTTTGGATGAGAGACAGAATTGCAAGTAGCTTTTGTGATTTGAGAGGTCGTTTTTTCAAGCAACTGCCGAACACTTTCCTTCCCTGCTTCTTTCCTTTCTTTTTTCATTATACCTTCATTTCACAGAGGCATCGAGTCGAGCAGCAAAACATCAGCCCTACCTCACAGTCACGGGGGCTCAGGTAGGGGGTGCAGGCTCGCACATTGAACAGGTGTCCCCCACAAAATGTTATGGTATGAAACAATTACCCATCCACTTCCCCCTGTCTGCTTAAAATGGGTGATAGTGCTGTGGTTACATTCCAGTATGAGACGGTTGTGATAAGGATCTGAATTAGCTTTCACAGTCACTCAGGGAGCCATCCTGATAACACATGCCTCACCAAATCAACAAGATGAAATTGGCCCGTTTCCTCGATCTCAAAAGCTATTTGTGCACACAGCCCTGAATTACAGCAATGGGGAAAACCTATTGTTACATGGGTGGATGAGAGTGGCTTAAAATACCATGTTGTGCACCAATAATTGGCACAGCTCGGAGAAATGAAAGTACACCCAATTACACATTCATTGATATAATTCACTTCGTCATTTAAGGGGAAGACAAAAATAGACATGCATCAATGTTGGACACTCCAGTCTTGATTTATGAATAAGACTCTCCCAAAGCTAGAACACCAGAGAGCCCACATTCCTGTCTTCTCCTTTATTCAGAGATTTTTAGCATGCACAGCAGCAATATTATAATCCACCAGAGCTGCTTCACTGTCAGTGAATGGGATGCTTTGTAGACACAGTGGGGGTACCCAGGGGGATTTTATGGGCCCATTTTCTGGTTCATAGCTGTTAGCACTACAACAAGATGAAACTCATCTGGATGTAAAAGCTCAAACCATCTATGAATTTTCAAAGTTGTTTTTTCCATTCAACCTCAGTGTGTTGCATGTCCACTGAAAAGCAGTGTTTTGGATATCTTTTTCTCATTATTTTCAATGGGAGCGCATTCTGTGACAGAGTTGAGAGCAGAATGTGTTTCTGCTGCTCAGATCGCACAGCGTTGGAAGTCATAAAACATTCCATTATATAGTAAAAGAGGGCTTTACTTGAAAAGGATTTTCAGTAGCTGTGCAGCAGAACAGCAGAAGCCACAACTTGTATTTTTATTTTGTTTTTTATACAGTTGCTTAGCTTGAGTTACAAATCAAAAACTTTTACTTTTTTGCACTAACACCAATGCTCATTTGCATTTCTCTTTCAGGTGTGATGGGTGAATATGAGCCAAAGATTGAAGTTCAGTTTCCAGAGGTTGTTCATGTTGCCAAAGGATCCACTGTAAAGTTGGAATGCTTCGCTCTGGGAAAGTAAGCTCACTCTTAGTCAGGCTCAGCATGCTCACTAGCATATAAAGGCAAATATTACTAGAAGAGTACTGGGATATTTTTTATTTATGTGTTTCACCACTTTTCTGCAATCCTCATGTGTTTCACGCTTGGCTGCACATATAAGAAATTAGAATTTTTATTTATATAGCGCCATATCATAAATAAAGTTACCTCAGGTCACTTTAAAGAAGGCATGTGTTGTGGTGCACAATTCTTGTTAAAATGTAATAGTGATTTTTTGTTTTACATCCACCATTATTATATACACATTACAAAGCCCATAAACTTTCCTTATGAGTATTATTGAGGAGTGACCATGAAGTATATGGTGTCCCAAAATGTTGCGCTACTCAGCATGCCAAGTATCAAGGATTGCAATAAAATAATTTAAGGTTATGGTGAGCACAGTATACTCACACACTCTCATTAACTGACTGCGGCTGTTGCCAAGCTGTCACTCTGATCGAGCCAATATAAACGTGTCTTGCATCTTTTGGCGTAGGTCCCGCCTATGGAATTCACCTGAACCGAGATTCGCAAGCAAAACCTTTTTTGCAATAAACCACTTTTGCTAATGAAGGGAAATCTGAGATGTTAAATACAAATATTTAGAGCTGGAGTGCAGGACTTTTACATATAAATGAGCATTCGTTACATTCAAGCTGTTGCCAAAGAAGTTTTCGCAATGTCAATTAAAACTATCACCACCAGGTAAAATCTATGGTGGAAAAACCTGAAAGGTTTCCAAGAAAAGTTTCTGATGCTCCAGATAATAATGAAACTCAGCGTTGAGAGGAAGGATTACAGTGCAAAAAAGAAAACGATCGACGGTGAGGACAAACACAGATAACCACTGGTGTAGCCTTTTCCTCGTTGGAACCCTCTAGGCAGCTCCAATAAGTCCCTTAAGACTCTCCAGCGGATTCAAAATGCTGCAGCACGTTTACTGACAAGAATCAGGAAAAGAGATCATATTTCTCCAGTACTAGCATCTCTACACTGGCTACCTGTAAAACCCAGAATAGAATTTAAAATCCTTCTCCTCACCTATAAAGCCCTTAATGGTCAGGCGCCATCATATCTTAAAGAGCTCATACTACCCTATTACCCCACTAGAGTGTTGCGCTCCCAGAATGCAGGGCCCCTTGTGATTCCTAGAGTCTCTAAAAGTAGAATGGGAGCCAGAGTGTTACGTCCCTATGTTGTGTCTAGGGGAACCGTAACATAAGGTCATAAGGAAACGACAGAAACACGGAGTGGGCTATAAGCAGCAGGCCATTTATTAACCCTTTTTCCTGCATGCACCTGCATGCACCTGCATGCAATATAAATACAAGCAGTGGGAGAGGGAGGATAACGGGTGGAAGCCAAAGGAAATACAAGAAACAGAACAAAAACGCCCCCTAACTACTAAAAGTCTAAACACAAAAACAACCAAAAGGCTGCCTAACCTCCACTAAATAACAAAAGAGAAAAACAATACAGGGGTGGCTCCACCCAACTTCCTAGTGTCTCTAGACATCCATAGTACTTCGTGTGTACGTGTATAAGGCGCCCCCGTCTTACCTAGTCCTCTCCTCAGCACACAACAAGAGAATGCAGTCCACATGGGCACTCCCACTCTGAGCCACGCCTCACCATGCACAGGTGGAAGTCCATTAACCCTGATCACCTGTGGAAATGACAGGGGCGAGACAGACAACAGCAAAACCATTCACACACACCCCCCCCATGATCCCCTGGCACGTAACACAGAGCCTTCAGCTATCAAGCTCCTCTCCTGTGGAACCAGCTTCCAGTCTGTGTACGGGAGACAGACACCCTCCTCACATTTAAGACTAGGCTTAAGACTTTCCTCTTAAGCTTATAGCAGGGCTGACTCAGGTGAACCCTGAGCCACCCCTTAGATGAGAGGTGGCCTGGGCGAACCCTGAGCCCCCCCTTAGTTATGCTGCTATAGGCCTAGACTGTCGGGAGACATCCCATGATGCACTGAGCGCTCTCTCTCTCACACTCTCTGACTCTCTCTCACAGACTCTCCTTCTCTCTCACTATCTCTGTCTGTGTCTCTCTGTCTGTCTGTGTGTCTGTGTGTCTCTCTCTCTCTCTGTCTGTCTGTCTGTCTCGCTCTCTCTGTGGAGTCTGGATCTCTCTCTGTCCAACCGGTCGAGGCAGATGACCACCCACCCTGAGCCTGGTTCTGCTTGAGGTTTCTGCCTGTTAAAAGGCAGTTTTTCCTTGCCACTGTCGCCTAGTGCTTGCTCATGGTGGAAATGTTGGGTCTATACATATAATGTTGGTTTAGACTTGCTTTATATTAACAAGTGCTATGAGATAACTCTGTTATGATATAGCGCTATATAAATAAAATTTAATTGAATTGAATAGGCATACGTCATAAGCACGTGTCGACAGCAGTGAGAGTAATTACACAAACAAACGTTCTGCACTGTAAGTTTAAGGGACTGTGACTTATAGATAACAGGAAAATTGAGGCATTTTTAGTGTATGGTATTAGTATTTTACCTGTCTGCGTGTCTATTATGCTTAATCATTTTTGATAAAGGTTTGAAGACATATTTGGTAAATGTAAAATTTCAATTTTAGCAGGTTTGTTTCAAAAATTAAACCTCTCTGTGTCTCTTCTCACAGCCCAGTACCTTCTATAAACTGGAGGAGAGTGGATGGTATACCCTTCCCCAGGAAAGTGGACATGAGGAAAGCCAGTGGTGTCTTGGAAATCCCATATTTCCAGCAGGAGGACGCTGGCATGTATGAGTGTGTGGCCGAAAACTCCAGGGGAATGAACACGGTGAAAGGAAAGCTCTCTTTCTATGGTAGGTGATCACGACATGCATGAATATTTGACTAACGTGTACCACATCTGTCAGACCTGCTCAGACTGAGAGACAGCAAAAGTAGACTGGACTGGTCTTATAAAGCAGTGAGCAGTGATCAACACAGGCTACACGAGGAGGGTGGCTCGTTTTAATGGTACATCAAAATGATTAAGGGCTGTCAGCCATGATGCCGCTAATATTTTGATCCAGATTAAAGGTATGATGCGGATGAGGCTGAGCCCTTGGATGCAACCTTGGTTGGTGGGTTCCACCAGATGGCATCATGATTGACATCCAAGTTGACTGGAGATCAAAGCTGTTAAATGTACTATAGATAGAGCAGTGGCACATATGTCAGGGACACAGCGGCAGCTGAATCCACAGGAAGGGGGTTAGTAGATTCTCTCATTGTCACAGTCACACCTATTGAATTCACATACTAGAAGTAAATTGACTTCACTCATGTAACACTTTTCAACCTTAACGGTTTCCGAAAGCACTTTTACATTCTCACACCAATGGCAACATAACTGGCGCTGGTCTCTATCGGGAGCTCTTGCCCAAGAACACTTCGACATGTGGACAGGAGGAGCTGGGATCTAACCACCAAACTTGGGATTAATGGACGACTTGCTATTCCTCCCATAGTCACCCATTAATTCATGATAACTACTGCCAGTTCATTCCAAAAATGAAAAATCCACCATCTGAAAAATAATCTGCTGTTAGACAATGACCGAAAGTACACATATAAAGAATAAGAAAACAAATTTTTGATGAAAACTCTAATCTTCATTTGACAGTAATGATTCCTTTCTAAATTGTGTTTTTTATGAACTGTCTATCTATTAGATGCAACCATATTTTATAAATGCATATCTTAATTTAGAGCTAAATATCTGAAGTCTGCACAGCACTTGGTTTTCTTAAACCCAACAGTGGTAAACGTGTTGATATCTGTATAGCATGACATGTCTGTTGTTACAGTAAATGTACCAGTTGATGATCATATTATAGTCAACAGCGCTATAATATTGTTGCAATTAAACAAAATTTGTGAAGCATATTGTTTTGACTTATATTCAAGTAAAAGTTTAATTGTTCCCAAAAGCCACCACGTAAGATTACACTTGAAGGGAGTCCAGACATCAGGGATTCATTGTACTTTCTTTTTTCTCTTAGTTACATGGCTGACACCATTTACAAAAATAATGTATTACATACATTTCTGTATGTTTACTTATGCTTGTTATGCTTGAATTTTCTTGCTTTCTGCTCTAATAATATGAGAAACCTAAAAAATAGTACTATCTATGTTCCATTTTTATTTGATTTTAGAATCAAAAGTACAGAACAAATAAATAGGGTTTGGCCACTGTGACATTAAAATGTAATTCGTTCTGGAAGCATTTTGGGTTTAGACCAATACTGTCTCAATTCCATATTACATACTACCTAAGTATTATATATTTTTGGTTGATTATATTCATTTTATGCAAATTTCTGCAAACAATATTTTTCAATTAAAAATTAATATTTTTCCTACTTGTCAAGCCTTACTGTATAAATAATCAAAATTAGCAAACCTAAGCAAACCCTTCCATAATCATGAATTTCATGGTCATGAATACATGGATAAAACAATTGCATTACATTTATATTTTCATAGTATTTTACCAGAACCTTTCTGTTCAGGTTTGCCAGGCAGTTAATGTTCTCTTTTAACAATCTATGGATTTTCTCCCCTTCAAGTCATGCTGTGTCAGCTGTCAAAAATAACTCATTTGGGGCATTAAACAATTTGCCATTATTTACAACAGCCCTGGAAGTCCTTAGCCTTGTTCACTATAACAAGAACATGCTGTGATCCACCAAGGCTTGATTTTTCCTTCTCTCTTATTTTTCATGTGTTTTTTCAGTCTCCTATCTCTCTCTCTCTCTCTCTCTCTCTCTCTCTCGCTCTCTCTCTCTCTCTGTCCTGCTGCTGCAGGTGATAAAAATCAGTAATCTTATTTTGAACTCCCTTTGAATTAAGCCTTTGAGACATTCGTCAGCAGTGTAAGCCAATGGGGGAATCGATAAGGGTATCTCTTGTGCATCCAAGCAAGCTACAGTGGAAAAAGAGCTGGGCTTTGTGTAAGACAGGAAGAAATGAAGGTGTTACTCTATGGTGGCACTATGGTCATTGTTAAAACATTCTCACATTTTTATAGTCGATTGTTAGTGTACCAATATGCAAAAATTATTTTTCTGTGTGAAATCTCACTAACATATATCCAATGTGCTTTCATTTTCTTTAAATTTCTTTCAAAAATGTTTTTAAAATTTTAATTGCCTTTGAGGCATATTTTCTTTTAAGCTGTAGGTGACATTAGAGTCATAATATTTTATTTTTGCAAAATAAGTTCTCTTTACTTTGGGTTCATTGGGTTGCCTCGGGCCCCTGAGAGTGTAGGACCGCCCCTGTTCAATCCAAAAACATGAGGTTTTGTTAAATTTCCATCTCCGGAAAAAAACAAACTTGGCATTTACTCTCTTGTTGATAGTTGTTAGTTTCCCCTGTTGTATTCACATTTGTGTTTCTGCAGACTTACCACTGCATTAGCTCATAGTGATTTCACTGATAGGGCAAATTCCCATCTCTGCCATGCTTTAGCCACCTGACATTTGTTCTCAATCTGCCTGCTTGGCCCTGGTTCAGGTAGAGATGAGCTGCCTGCTTTCATTTGGTAAGCGTTGACTGAGAGTTTATACATTTGCAGCAAGGGACCCTGACAGCAACAACAACACATTCCTGAAAAGTGGGGTGGGGCAGCTCAGCCAGGCTCTGATGGAGGATTGCGGTTCTATGAATGGATGTGTTGCTAAGTAATGGTGATGGTGGAGTCTTATTAAGTAACTTTTCTACCATCTAGTCACTAGATGTAACCCACTAGATTCTAGTGGGTTATTTTCTAAACTTATATAAAAGGGACATACCACATAGTCTTCTTCAGACATAGGTTTTTTGATTAGATTCAACTTTATTGTCATTGCACAGAGTACACGTACTGAGACAACGAAATGCAGTTAGCATCTAACCAGAAGTGCAAAAGAAGCAATAAGGCACATAGGCACTGGTAATACAGCTAAAATTGATTAAAAAATCAATGTCAATAAATCAATCAATGTAATAAATATTTTGTTAGGTAAAGCAACTACACTTAAGAGGTTAGCATAGATAACAGAGAATAAATGTCTATTTTCTGTAGCAGGATAAATAACAGAAACAGCAGCTTTCAGTCAAACCCTTGTGGGTTACAAGGGTTTTAACAGTTTGCACAGATGGCAACAGCACAGCCTCCACACAAGTTAAATGTTAATGACCTCAGCCGATGTTGTGCCACAGCTTCAGCTGCTGAAGGAATCTATCTTAAAGGCCTTCAGTGGGACACTTGGTCTACAAATACAAATGTGTGTTTGATATTGGACAGATTGCAGGACTCCAACATGGTAGACAAGACGGCACAAATACCCCGCCTCTCATCTCTACAGCCACCTGCTTTTATCAGTCTTCGCTCTGTCTTTCTGAACACCCACATACACACACTATGGCTCATACATCGACCACATGCTGAAATGAAATTGTAATGCACAGAGATAGTGTGGGGATACATTTGCAGTTATTGAATTTCTCGCTGTGTTATCCTGTTTTACTTGAAGGCAAAATACTTTATAGCAGTAGCCAATTAGAGCAGGATTGTACTCTTACTGAAAAGTGTCCACAAAGGTCAGTCCTTGAGAGTGGCATTAGGTGAGGTCTGCAGAATGGAAAAGTGTGGTCAGCCATTACTCTTGGCCTGCCATTGGCCTTATGTGATATAGGATGATTGTAGTTTGACCTACACATCTTCCAGAATGTACACAGCATTACACAGCGAGCGCTTTATCTAGTTGTATCTGGGTTTCTTTGGCTTAATCACTAACTAGCCTTGAGTTACTTACATGACACAGCAGGAATCAATTCTCCTTCTGTATAATTTTACCATCATTTACTCAGATTGTATTGAATGGAGAATTTTTATGGTACCAGTAGCCACCATTTTCATCACTATTGTTCTACTAGAAGCACACTAGGAAACTATTTCAGTAATAATTCAACTTAAGCTAAAAGCTATTGGTATTATAAATGCTCTATGTTTTGCTGTATTAACACACAGTATCAGGTCTCTAACCCTGAGACCTGATACTTCATGATGAATAATTATTATAATAATAATGATAAATAAAACCTCCCTGCATCAAGAGCACTGTCCTTCCCTGCATTGTCTTTTATTGATGTTCAATCCTTTTTTAGGAGAATAGTGAGAATATTGCAAATCTTTTCTTTTTTTTACATTTTAGATCTGAAAGACATGAAGTTTTGTCAGCCCCAGTGGTACCAGCATGTATGACACCTGACATGTAAAATCCAGGATTTAAAAAAGCACACAAATCTACTTCTTATAAAGCTTATTTGCTATGAGCACATGGTAATAATTGAAGATGACTTGGATAAGCATATAAACTGTAGCATTAATACAACTTAAGACAGAACCAAAAATATGTAACTATAAATAATAAGTCTCAGAAAATATATGCATTGTAAACAGATTAATTAGTACAAAAGATGAAGTAGAATGACTGCACTCAAATGGTTAATAGACTTCACTTATATAGCGCTTTTCTACCTTAATGGTTCCCAAAAGCCTTTACAGATTGGTCTCATTCACCCATTCACACACCAATAGCAACCTGGCTGCCATACAAGGTGCTGGCCTCCATTGGGAACATCTTAGGTTCAGTGACTTCTCCAAGGACACTTAAACATGTGCACAGGAGGAGCAGGGGATTGATGCACCACATTAATTGACATCCAGCTCTACCTCCTGAGCCACAGCTGCCACAACTTTGGGCAATCAGAAATAATCAATATTTATATTAAATAATATAATTTAACTCCAATTAATTAATTCAGTGTCAATTCTGGAGTTTGCTAATAAGTTCTTGACTCGTGAACAGTGACTGTAATACTTACATACACACAAACCATAGTAAAGTTCTTAAATAAGTAAAAGGTTTATTAAACAACTACAGACACTACTAATAACTATGAAAGGTACAATGAGTGAATAAATGCAACCATGAATAAATGCAATTAATACATCAATGAACAATTCATGAATGAATGATATCTTGGCAAGATATACATTCCCTAATTATTTTTATTAATCTACATAATCAACCCCAGTATCACAGGAAAAGTAATGTTTCACCTGGTGGTTCAGATGGCATGGGGAGAAGTTGCTCAGGCCAGCTCTCTGACACCCTCGGCACGTTGGGTTCCTAGTGGCGACCCGCCTTGAGTAGCTTAGTACGTAGGGTAGCCTTGAGAACCAGAAGGGGGCCGGTTCAACTTACCAGAAGATCAGCATAGTGAACTTTGGATGGTAGAGCAAAATCTGTGGCCATGCATATAGGCAGCAATTGCTTCATACCCCTTCCACCATGATCAAAATCGCTTCCCCTCTGCCACCTTCCCCTCACTGAAAATACTGGAGAAAGCGAGTTACTGCGCAGCTGTGTGAAAGCCACTTTAGTGTCATCCTTAAGTCCTGGCAGCACATATTTGGTGACCCAGAGGTCATGTGAACAGCAAAATCAGAAAAGGTTCACTAATTTCCCAAAGAAAGCTTCAAACTTCATCATCATCATCAGCATGCTATACAAAAAATTGTTACCAACTGCTCTGTTCTTTCATCTGGGTATTATTTTGTTTATATAAACATTTCTAAGCCAACAACTTCAGTTCACGCTCACATTTTCCATGTTTCCAGCCCCTCCTCATCTCATTGAGAAACCACAAGAAGTCCAGAAGCTCATTGATGACTCGTTGGTGTGGGAGTGTAAAGCCACAGGGAAGCCGAAGCCTTCTTACAGGTGGATGAAGAATGGCGAGAACCTGGAGTCTGCAGAGGTGAGATCTGCATGTCTGTATTTTTCAAAGCTTTTTTTGTACTGTTTGTTCAAGCTTTACTGACTAATTACCATGCATTATTGTCTTCTTCATTACAACACAGGGGCTCATGTGCAGCAATACATTATGCTATTCACTTCTGCAAAACAGCATTTATTTCAAAGGAATTAGACTGTCTACTGTGCTTTGGTCTGCTTAGCGACTAAACTGTAGACAGGCTAAGTATTTCATGCTAGTCTGGAAAGCAAAGTGATGTAAGAGCTACTCTAATCTTCTGTTAAATCTCTCATTGTCAAATGCCGTTATTAATCATGTGCCACCAAAGAAAAGTAAGATTCTCTCTACACTATATTTCATACTTTCATTTTAGTTCTCTGCACCTGAATTCTCATTATGCATACAACGATGAACGATGGGGGTATTGTGGCCCCAACTAGCCTACTTGTATCTCTAACTTAAACTGAATTCTCTTGTTGGCATTTGCAAAAATATGATTCAATATTCCTTCATCATATTGGATTATTATATCGGATCCTTTAGCCAGATTGTCTGGACACGATTGATTGGAGACTCAGGCACAGCTTGCACCTGATAAATAAACAGACATTATGCTAATTTGCTTCATTATGCAAAAAGGCGACAAACACACCAGAGGATATCGATCAGTACTTGAATGTTATACATGCTGTTAGAATGAACCCAGTTGTCCTCATATTACTAGAGGCAACACTCTGCACAGCAAAGCCGCTCTCTCATAAAAAAACACATTGGCTAACTATGAGGGAAGAATAATCAACAATCTGTTTAGCCAATGGCTAACATTTTTATCAAAACCTTTTATTAGGTATAAGGCATAAGGAACACTCTTGTGTGTGTTTGTTAGAAAACAAGACAACCATCTGCTTTTATGTGGCAATGTCTAGTGCATACTGTATGATAATTGTTTTTCTTTTGTTATTGTGACCTTACTCCTACTCCATTCTGATTTCATTCTGAACCACACACATTAAATTGAAAGCACAACCACTTTAAAAATATCCTCAAATATAAGCAAAACTGCTAACACACCTAGCTACACTCAACGCAATACATGTATGATTAAAGGTTACTATAGCTGTATGATTTTTGTGCAGAAGACTTTCCCTAAACATAGACATAATAAATGGATATATTCAGAATGCATGGGTGAATGTATTAATCAGCAAAGGTGTTACATTGTTTGAAATGCCACCATTAACCACAGTGGCTTAATGAGTGGAAGAGGGAAAGGTCAATGATGTAAGGAGCAGTGGGGAGAGGATGCACCATTTATTGTTATTTATTACAGTGAATCAAATGAGACCTTTCTGATTGTATAGTTCACTGGAACTTATTTCTGCTGACAGTTTTCTAACTTTGAGCAACATAAATCTTGGGAAAATTTATTATACAGTACATTAGATTTCTAGGTGTTCATGATATAGCTAAGTATCTATGTATTCAATTACTCTGTCAGTCATTTAATATGTTTAAGAAACCCCAACTATTTCTATTGTTTTTCTCTAATAATAGTACCTCTCAAACTGGTTCTACGATTATTGGGCTTGACAGCCCATTAACATGCTGTGCTCTATCAGTATGCCTGTTTCAGATCCAGCCTTTACAGATTATGAAACTCTTAGTTATTTCCTAGGTGATGCTTGCTTTGTATTACAACCTAATGTCAAAATCGCAATGGTTTATTGGAATGCTTCTTTTCTTGTGGCTGTCTTCATCTTAAGGACCTCACTCTCTGCTGCTTTATTGACAATGGCTGCAGGATTAAGTGGCTGTGCAATTAAAGGGAAACTCCACCGTGAAACAGGATTTAGTCTGTTTAGAGCCATACAACCATACAGATGGCTTACATCAGTGTACTTGAACTGAGGTTATTCCTCTGAGGCCTCCAATGTCAAAGTTCAGGATTGCGTGATTCTAATGCAGTCCACTACATCATTCATGTCTAGTTCTTTCTTACTCATGCATGTAGAGTAGATTAATCAAATATCTGTGAATGGAATTAGCAGATTTCAGATCAACAGAATTGTTGTTAAACAGTGACATTTTTCTTTTATTGTTTTTGAGATCAAACTTTCACATTACTTATTTGTTGCTTTTTGTTAGTTTTATATCATTGCTTTTGAAGAAGAGAAACATACATGCATACATATTGCATTATATTCACAGATTGATATTGTTATGATAATATAAAATGTAGCTTGTTAAAATGTAGCTGTAGAATTTCATTAATTTCACCATTCTCAAAAAGGCTTCCAGCAATTAGTAATTCTGAGGAACAGTCGTGGACAGCAGTCAAACCCAAGAATGTTACTTGTTAAACCAAAGAAATCATTCCTTCATGCCATCCATTCTTTTACATGTTTTTGCAGCTTTATCAAACTAATCAACTCAGTGTTGTTGGCAAATGACATTGCCAATCATTTTCCTTCAGCATGAGGCATGCAGATGGTCCCCCCAGGTCCCTGCATGAAAAACTGCTGATTTGAGAGGAACGTCATGCTTAATTAATAGCAGCCATAAATGGAAGTGCTCTCCATGCACAGACTGATATACGCCATCATTTGCCTCCCTTGCCAGCAGGGATATTCGCCTCTGCACATCCAGAGCCATAGAGCGTTATGGAAATTCTGGCACAACCTGCTCAAACATAGGATTAGTTTGTGATCTTTCAGTCTCTTTTCATGTGACAGTACCTTAATCCCCTGTGACTGGAGTTCAGGCCGCTCAGACACCCCTATGGAAATGGGATGCAATTACATTATGGGTGAGCCTGAGGAAAACACAGGAGATGAAGGGCATGATAAGGCAGAACCTGACATAGCTGCATAGAGATGTATGAAAAAAGAATTTAATACTGCAGTGAAAGAGTTGAGCGAGAACCTAAGTTCAGAGAGATAAACATATATTGAGCATTAAATGTCCAACTGGTCCAACTGAAATTTAGTTCGTCAGGCCCAGCCATCCTTAAGTAGATGTCAATATGATGGCTCAGCAATGAACAAGATTTCTCCTGCAGCAATGCTACAACCGTAGTCCAAACAGATGAACCTGTACAGCTTGACCATGTACACAGCTTAGTATGTATGTCGCATACCTATCAGAAAAGCAATTTTCACAATGCATTATACTTCAGATGTTACGATATTCCTTCCCTTCTTACCCCCGCCTCCTGCTGAAGGGGAAACAGGTCCTGTGGTGCAGTCAGAGATATAAATAGGGCATGGTTTTATTTCACTCTCATAAACATGCAGATTGATTAGGGTCATTTTCTGCTAGCCTGCCTCCATCCACCCAGGCCTTCCCTCCATTAGTGATGAAAACCTAGATTTATTGCCACGTCTGTCACTTCCAGACCATAATTCACTGGCGCAGTGGCTGGTTGCTTTTATGTAGATGAGCACTGGGAATAAGGCATATTTAAGGCATGTATCTCTTTGTCCATAGGAACGCATACAGGTTGCCAATGGGGCATTGTCAATCAGTCGTCTGACCCTGTCTGACTCAGGGATGTACCAGTGTGTGGCTGGAAATAAGTATGGCGAGGTCTACTCCAATTCAGAGCTCCGAGTTATAGGTAAGTCATTTGCTTTATGTGTGTATGTGTGCACACTCACGCATGCGTGCATACAGTATGTGTCTTGGCATGGAGACACATTTGTCTATCTTTGTTCTCAAGTTTGCCCCGTCTTCTTCCTCTGCTCAATACAACCAGATGACCTCCAGCCTCTTTCTTATTGGCCACTAATTGGAAAGCATTAATTATAAGATGAATGTGTCAGGCTGACAGTGATGTATGCCAGAGCTGCTGTGTTCACCAGCCTCGCCCATCTGCCCTGTCAAGCCTGTCACTCTCCACTCTGGCCTGGCAGCAGCTCTCATTCAGTATTCATCCTCCAACATGTCTTGATTTGATCATGCTGCTGATAGGAATCAGGCTCAACATCCTAGTGAACTGGTCAAACTCAAGGTCGAGATTCCAAAATAAAAATGCCAGGGCCCGTATCGGGCAGTTTCACAGCCTTTTGAAAAGGACACACTGTTCTAAAGTGGTTTATAGTAAGGGAAAGCTATTATGTGGGAATGATCACTTGGTGAATGCGATGTGAAAAACTCCACAACATCAACTGTGGGCATTACTATTCACCTTTTTGATTACTAATTATTCAGATTGTTAAGAATGTAATCTAGTGTTCGAATTATACATGGAATTAATGCGATGTATTTATGAACACAATTTACAAAATGGTGAAAAAATTATCAGAGATAAATTTAACATCAGATGAATAATCAGAGATAATTTGGAGGAAAAGGGATGTGAGGCTTACAAACATAGGTTTTAATATGCTGATCCTGTCTCAGCTGTTGCCCCAGATTTCTCTCACAACCAACTGAAGAGCCAGACGCTGGTGAAGGTAGGAGGAGATGTGCTTGTCGAATGCAAGCCCAAGATGTCTCCTTGGGGTGTGGTCTCTTGGCGGAAGGGCACCGAACCACTCCCAGAAAGTAACAGGTAACACAACATTTACACATTTTGTTCTGCTTTTACTTCACTGTGGGGGTGGCTTGATATCTCCTTGCATGTGTTCTCATTAGTTTTAGCCACATACAGATCCTGGAGGACCGTGTTCAGGTGTATTAATACAGATACATCTTTTGCTAAACAACACTCACTACTTCCATATGTTACGTATTTGAATGTGTAGCATTCAGTTTAAGTCATCTTCAATGTGATGTTGCCTCCAGCTGGTTGCAATATTGGACGAGAGTCACATATGATGTGAAAAAAGTCAGCATTTAGTTAATCGTATTTTCACAGCCTCCTTGAATCCAACCTCCCTGCACCAGGAGAGCTACTAAGCATTAATACATACATTCTAAAAGAAAAGTACACTTTTTTTATTATTTCTTTGGGCATTTCGCCTTTACTAAACAGTGACAGCTGCAAAGAGTGACAGGACAGGTGGGAGAGTTGTAAAATGATTATTCTTGAGTGACATATTATGTTCACTTGACCAACATTTATTGGAAAATCATTATTAGATTGGCCTTGCAACAGACCTGAGGCAAAAGTTGGCTTTTTTCATTTGAGTTGGACCAGTCCAGAAAATGTTGCCAGGTAACTGTAGCTGTATATCTTACTTTTATGTAAATGTTTGATCAGCAAACATGACTTCTTAAAAAACAGGTGCAAACCACTGGTGTTAACACTTGGTAAGTCATCGCTTTAAATGGGATTTTTCACTTTAGTCTTAGCTCTAGTCATCAACAAATAAGCTAACGACCACTACTGTCCTTGTCATCTGCTGTCAACACCACCATTTCTCTCAGGATGAGGAGGCTCATCATTTACTTGCACTTCACTTTGAATTGTGTAGTGTAGTGTAAATATAACAGCAATAATACAACGACTTTACTTGTAGATGACTTTAGATAGGGGTCTGCTTTAAGAGATAATACAGAGATTGAGAAACATTTATTACTTCACTTAAAGCACCCAATGACCACTTGGGAATAACTTATAATCACATTAGAATGCATTGTAAGAGTAATTTTAATGCATTATAAAATTATTATAATGTATTACAAATATGAGTATTATAATACACTATGATCCTTGCAAAACAAAAGTCAGTGAGTGACCAGCAATTATAAAGTATTACAGTACTTGACCTTTTAAATCTTTATAATGACTTATGATTAGTGATTATTGTTATAAAGCATTATGCATATTTATGAGTGCATAACTACTGTATAATAATACAGCACTATAAGCAGATTATAACGCAGCAAAAGTGTGTTTATAATGTATTATAGACATGGGCTTCGTAGAAAGCATTATCAAATATTGCCCTATGTCCATGGAGAGAGTTTGATACAGTCCTCAGCACAGCTAAGAGAAAAGGCAGGATGAAGCCTAACTGAGTAACGGTTATTGGGCTATGCCATGTTTTATATCCAACTCTTTTGTGGGGGCCAAACAGACCGGCTGCTGAGTCAATTTAAAGTGCTAATCAAGTACTTTTCACCTCAGCAGGGATGATAAAGGCTCCAGAAATCAAATTATTCAACTTCTACCTCATTTCTGAAGAACAGAGGGTGATCTTAGCATCCTGTCACGTTTGACCCCTGAGATGTAATGTGTGCAACATTTGCCAGTGTTTG
The DNA here is from genome assembly GCA_036023855.1 of Gadopsis marmoratus. Taxonomy (NCBI): domain Eukaryota; kingdom Metazoa; phylum Chordata; class Actinopteri; order Centrarchiformes; family Percichthyidae; genus Gadopsis; species Gadopsis marmoratus. The sequence goes on from JAVQJF010020863.1 coordinate 21,989, forward strand.
TGTGTGTGTGTCTGTCTGTCTGAATGAAGTGTAAAGTCTGGCCCAGTAGCCTCATTGCAGACAGGGGTCATCCATTGGGTGTCACCACTCTAGCATGACTCTGCTCTGACAGCAGGGCTGTGTGCACAGTGTCTTGCCAGGCTTTGCAAATATACAAAGCAGTGTTGTTGCTTGTCAAACAAAGTGGCGGAGAATTTGCATAGTGGTTTCGCTGCTGGTGCCCTTCACTTGCCCTGTGCCACTTCCATCACACATTTCAGCCTCTCAGCACCTGGACCATTTTGATTCTGTTGGTTTTGAATTCGTAGTTCAGATTGATTTCACATTTGTCTTTACAATGAATTAACATCTTCTTGAAGTGATGAATGAAAAGGCAGTGCCTGTCCCATTGTTAAATAGATGCTTTATGATATTTGTTTTTCTTGAAATTCTCTCAGAATCATACTTGTCCTTCAGTGTGCTCACTTATTCCTAACTACAAATCACTTAATGATCAACTGCTGTGATAAATAATGGATGATTCAAGATTTGAATCATTAAAATGTAATTAATGAATTAATCTTGAATAATTAAAACAAGGGAATTATTTTTGTTTCAGCTGTAACTGTAAAATGGATGTACTGCAGCCATTTAGTTAAGTTATTTGTGTACTAAGACAAAAATGATAATGGTAGAATTAGTAGATGGAACACTGTCATTATTCTGGTTTTAAACATCTGTTTGGTATTGGGAAATATGTTTTAATGCTTTGACTTGCACTAAATAAATTATATTTGTCACTGACCACCTGTGTTGCTGCTCCAAAAATTTAAAAGAAGGAAACATAGATTTCAAATTACAATTTAACAGTCCCAACTGTGTTACATTAAAAGGAAATGCTCTGCTATAATGACGGACTGTATTGTCAGCATCGGAAGTGGAGTAACTGTTTACAGAGCTTGAAAATACATGCCAGAGCCTTGAAATGTGATGATTTCAGCTCACCCTTACTCTCTCTCCTATTATTTCCCTCTCATACACACATACACCCCTGTGTTGTGTCCCACAGAATAAAAATGTTCAGCATCTGTTGTGGTAATGAGTAGAACAGTTGTCTTTTAAACGGCTGCCCAATAATGGCCGTTCTGCCTGTAGGTCAACTACCAGTATTCAGACTTATCCTGCTGGTTGTTTTGAAAAAAAAAATTTAGTGAAAGCAGGCCACTGATGCAAATGAGTGAACTGCAAATGATGGAACAAATGACATCCTGGTTTCACACATCAGCTGTCTGATAGGCACGTGTGCTATATTTCTTGCTTGTTAATTATTTTCATGTTATTCTGCTTTAAGTCCAGATAAAAGAACTGTGCATGTCTGGGCATGTCTGTTTAGTTATGCACCTGTACAGAAAGATGCAAAATCATAAGGGGTAGCTGTGAACCCCTTTTGTGGAAGATTAATTGTCTTAATTGCGCTAGCACTCCACCGTGGCTTCTGCGGAAAGGGAACTAGTGTCACCAGCTGGGTAATCCATCTTCATAGCAGCAGCCCCCTTTTTTTCTGAAGGGGGGGTCTTATCTACCCCAGACAACCCTGCAGGGACGAGGTTTAGATGACATCAGCTGGAACAAAGCAGCTGAGAGTGCAGAGCAGAGCAGGTCTTGCTGATGAGTGTGTAAGTGGGCCATGTCAGCCATGGAGAGCAGCCTAAAGAAAAATGCTATTTCAATATATATATATATATCGAGTTTGTTAGGCGCTCACACCAGACACCCTCAATCAACTGTCCTCTCATGAGCTGGCGCAGGATGTGCTGATGTCTCGATGTTTCTCCCTCCTGCATTGAACACCATCTTTAAAGACCTTCAGTATTTGTCTCCATTGACTTTGGCAATCTTGCAAATATTTGTGCGTTCAAGTATCCATGGCGATTCCTTTTACTAAGCACAGACAAAAAGGTCATATATCTACAATAGGTTTGAGATATGGCAATGTGATGCAAATGTTTTTTACAAAAATTTTATTTTATTTTATTGTATCTTTATGATTGTTTTTTTCTAGGTTATGCACCATACCTTTCAAAAAAGGTACTTAGACTGATGAAAAGGTATGAACCTGCTGGTGACTAGATTTCCTAGGGATGCATGTGGCCTGTAATATAATTGCTGAGGGGAGATGGTAAAAACAAAATGCACCTGGCAAATTGCTGCCAAGTCAAAATGCCAGTTGGGCTTCCGTTGTGTCCATAAGTGCACAGATGACATACAATATATCAAAATGTGTTTTATGTATAAATGTATTTATTTAAAATCCTAGACACTTCAACAAATTGATAATGTTTAGAGATTATACTAAATAGTAGTTTAATAACATTTAAAGGATTTCAGATTCAATAATAAACCATTAACAGTCTTTGAGCTCTGGTCAGAGTATTGATAATAGTATTTGTGACATTCAGAAACTCAATTTAGGAGTCCAGATTTATGCAAATTATATTATCTTTCAATTTTAAAATTAAAAGCCTTTTTCTGTGTGCCTAAAATAACTGCATATGAGTAATACACTGAGGTGTCTCTGCTGCCAGGCTGTGAAACAGTCTGCTCTGATGATCTCTGTGACTTGAATGGAAAAAGAAATAGTGTGATCACTTCATAGGGACTGATATGGTGCAGATGATTCTTTAAGGTGCTGTAATGGTTTATGGCAAACCATTACAGTATTCTATAGACATGAGCTGTGGATCTTCAGTACTTTTTTATGTCTTTTATTGGGAGTTTTTAAAAGATGAGAGTACTTACATTTTTCAAACATTCTCTATTTTTTCATTGGTACTATTTGTACCACTATTTGGTTCTATTTGGTACTTTTACATTCCATATGTTAAATGGTACACCAGTGTTAGTATGTAGCAGTCATTGTGCACTTGGGAGTGTAACCATTTGAGTGACATCTGGTGATGTGTCAGGAAGGTGAATACAGAAATCTTGTTGCCAAGGTAACATCTGTTTAAAGTCTTATTGGCTGTTTTTCCAAAATAGTGGCATTGAAATTCACAGATCTTAAACTGCTACAGCGTGTTTGTAATGTTTTCTAAATTGTAACTTAACATCACTTCTATATGATAATGGTGTGTAATTCTCAATGAATATATGAAAAAAGATAGTGGTAGGTATATTTTTACAGTGACCAGTTTACTCTTCTTTTATAAAGTAGCTATGGTTAGGTCTTGATGCTTGTACTAAAACCTTAAAAATAAAATGCACATTGCTGGCAAGAAATTTCACAGCAACCACTGCCTTATTGGCCTGCTTGGCCAGTGATCAAGAAAAGCCTTTATTGGTTGGTTTGATTGTGAAATGATAAGACACAAATCTTGTTGTCTTCAGTGGATTAAAGCATCTAAATCAGCACTGTCTTATTCAGCAAAGGTATTCATGGTGGGTCAGTACAATCAAGCTGCATCTTTATCACACATAGAAAGTAAATCATTGCTCTTTCAGACAATCTGTTGGGATAGCCATGGGTTACATAAAACATTACAATTAGTAGGTTTAAGGCAAAATGTTTACAACGCTGTCTTCTGGACAGATGGCAGTCATGTTTGGTTGTGGTTTGGACGTGTCTGCCATCGGGGTGTGGAGCAGGAGGATAAGCTGTTGACTTTCAACCCTATGGTTGGCTGTTTGAATCCAGCTCCTGGCCATTTGGAGTTTGGCACCTTAGGCACCTTCTGATTCTAGCCTCCTGTCCACGTGTTGAAGTGTCCCTGGGCAAGAACCCTAAGTTGCTCCCAGTTGTGTGTCTATCTTGACCTGTCTCTGACCAAGACAGGACAGGGATGTGCACTGGAGTTGGAAGGCTGACCACTGCTCCAGCTCCCCTCAGAAGAAGGATGGCTGGATGGGTCAAAAGCAGAGGATACATTTCAAGGTGTATGTGTGTGTTTGAGCTGTTCTGTGCATATGTGTATCATGATTGACCATTAAACGACCGAACGGTCCAATTATTATTATTAAAAGGGCTGCTGCAAAATATGCAGAGTTTTGTGGTTATAGAGGTAAGAGTGTAGGATAAGTTTGAAAAATGAAAGTCAAGCCAAAATTGTCATGTCATTAGCCTCAAAACATAGATACAAGACAATTTTGCCACTTTCCCAGTAAGCCCACACAGCTTTGCTTGTGTACCATTAGGTTGCTTACGTAAGACGTCTGTCTCTTCATGACATTCTACATTTGGGAGGACTCATTGTGCTGTGAGAAGCAAACAAATTAGCCTAATTATTTAGCTCGATGATACAAATCACCACATAAAGTAATGCACAGAATCATGTAGGGAGCAAGTAATGGCTAGCAACATTGGCCGTTAGCTGGTTAACTGCCTCTGTGGCCGTTGGAATTGAAGGGATATTTCAAACTTTTTTTAGTGTCTGCCCACGCACAAATATGGCACCGTACAGTAGTGACATTGTTAGTCGGGGGTAAATTAAATTACATCTTTGATCAAAAAACACCAATGATATATATTCTGATTTCTTAGCAGAAAAAATATTGAATTAGAGTTTGGCTTTAAAAGTAATCCTATCGTGCTATCAAACATAAAATTTGATATCGTTCACGTTATGTTTGACGCAATTCTACATATTTTGGATATAACATATGTGATATCCTTTGGATTTCTCAGTGATCTATATTTGTTTTTTGTCACATTCCAGGGAAACAGTGATGAATAATGTCAGGACAATGTGGACAATGTTTTTATAGTTCTATAAATCTTTGAAAAAGGAATACAGTCTGTTCATTCTCCTTGAAGGGAAACTTTCATCATTCTTTGATTTGATTTGAATTCATTGCAGTTTTTCACATAAATTTAACATGTCCAAATTACACTTACCATTGTCATAAAGAAAACTATCAAATCTCAAAGTGACCACATCTGAGCAGTTTGATACACAAAGTTTGAACATCTGACTTTGAGGAATAAAATGCCGTTGGGAAATTGGCCCAAATGTCAGCCCCTGCTTCCTCACATATTTCTTTTTTATCGCTTGTCACAAATTTAGCTCAGATGTAGATTCTGAGAGCTCTTTAGTTCTGCATTTTACTTTTGCCAAACTATTGACACACACATTGAAGAGTGAGTGAGGCGCATGAACCAGTGAGCATGAGACATTTTTATTGCAGGATGTTCTCTGACTCATTTCGTTCCTGGAGCAGTTTTGAAATCATCTGCTAGCTGTGTTTATAGCTTTAAGTGGTGTCTGTTAATGTCTGAACCTAAGGTGCGAACTTAAGACTACAAGTTTTTGAGTGGCTCACTAAATTAAAAGTGCGAAAACACAAGAGAGAATTTGTATGTCGCCTGGATGTTGATGAGTCCATTTGTCTGTAGAGAGAGCAACACTTGCCTTAGCTGAACTGGCCAGACTCTCTATCTGTAGTCATGACCCACTGGTACAGTGTCCCTCTTGCATATTATATATCCCTCCTACACTGGAAGAGCAAATATGTATGGCTGTCACGTAAATGAAGAGGTGTCTCACAGAGTGATCACCATTTATAGGCCCATCTGCTCTGCCAGACGCACTCCAGAAAGAATCAGTGTCAGGAGAACAGCGACACTGCGGAAGAGGCATAGCAACGAACTTTGCATTAATTTACTTATCACATCTTCTTATCTTCCCATGATGCCTTTGTTCTGTTTCAAGGAGGTTTTAATAAGAGTTTCATCAAATGTCTCAGGGCTTGATTTTATGAAGACTTGGAATTGCGTTGTATGGAAACAGGTGTATTAATGAAGGTGGTGATTAAATATGTGTGAATGTATGGACCGGCACTTCTATTTCAGTCTTCTCATTCTTGGGCTGCATGCTGTTATACTTATTACAAATATTGTTTATCGTGTTTAAATGTCACTTCACATTTTTTCTCATCAGATCTCTAATTTCCTCATTTGCTTCTAATTGAACATCTGCCTTTGAAGTGGAGTTCTGACTCTGGAGGTTGGCAGTGTGAGTGAGCAGTGCCAGGGATGGTGTGCACAGAAGGACTTATTTCATTACTTTGCCTTTAGGAAAGGTTTATAACCTGACAAGGCTGCTGTGGTGCTTTTAATTTTGTCTTGGCCTACACCTCTCCACCCTGGCTGTAGCTTAAAAAAGCCATGTGACGGAGTACAGTCCCCCTCGCCTGAGAATGGGAGCAAACCGCGAATAAGTGCTGATCCTGGCAACTGCAGGCATGCTAGCACACACACATCCACATAGCAGATTAAATGTTTTATTTATCCAAACATGTCTTACAGTTAGAGCTAAATGACTGGGTTATCAAAATGATAATAGAGCATGTTAATATTAACATAGACCATGTTATTATTATTTTGTAGAAATTCATGACCAATGGCATTCATAATGTTCGAAGGTCAGCACGGTAGCTTACCTGGAAAGCTATAGAAATGTATGTAAGGGCAGCTACTGCAGGCTAACTAGCCCACCCAGAGTAAGTACCAAGAGTGCGATCCTTCATAATACAAGCCTTTTTCTGCCTCGTTTTTTCATGCTGTGTCTCATGCCCTTAGCCACTGGCTGGCCAAGTCACTTCACTGGAGATGAATATGAATCATTAGTTTGATATATTTATGGCACCAAGCAGGGGGGACTGCACCATGTGTTTGCTGTCATCACCAGATAAATTTGGATTAGATGAAAAAGTACCCCACAATCTTCACATCGCTCACTGTATTCTAGCAAGGGACATTATGAAATTATAATTATTGAACCGTAATATACACTGCCTGGCCAAACAAAAGTGGCACCTGGATTAACTAAGCAAATAGGCAAGAGCCTCCCATTGGATAATTACTGCATGGGTGATTATGTTTCAGCTGGCAACAAGTTATTTAACCCTAACTGAAGCAGTGAGAAGCTTCTCATTTCTTAAACAACCATGTCGAAAAA
>JAVQJF010020866.1:0-11107 GCA_036023855.1 Gadopsis marmoratus
CCCCCCCCCCCCCCCCCCCCCCCCCCCCCCGCCCCCCCCCCCTCTGTCCCGCCGTGCGCCCCCGCCCCCCGCGCGCGGCCGCGGGGGGGGGGGGGGGGCGGCGGGTGATGCTGTCAGCACAGATCAGGCAGCCAGCACTGTGTCAGCTAACATGGTCATTGTTGCACTCTGGCTCCCACACAAAGCCAGGATTTAGATATGGGGGAGGCCTGGGACCCTGAAACAAGGACTGGGCCGGACAGGGGTTGTGATGGGGGTGGGGGGGGGGTCTGTATGCACATCACTGTTGTGGCAACTCATTTATTTTGCCGGTTTTCACGCTCTAACTTGAACTGAAGGATTATGTCATGATTAAGATTAAGTGCGAGGTTTTCACCTGACAGAAGTAATATGCTTCCAGTACTTGATATCGGCAGATACACAGGGTTCTGTAAATTATGTGATTTCTTGTGAGGGGTGGGAGTGAGGATTTGTCAGGAGAGGCAAACAGGGGAGAGGTAAAGGGGGACTGAGGGGAAGCGGAGTGGTGAAGGGAGGGGTCGGGTGTGTTGACGGGTGGGCAGCGAGGATGGGCAGCTCAGTTGGCATGGGGCACGTGGTCCCACCAGACCACAGCTATGCCCTCGTCAGCACTTAAATGGGCCAGGAAACTGGAGCAGGCAGTGTGTGTGTGTGTGTTGTGGTGAAACACATGCCTGGTCTAAGAGGCAGAGTCTGAGAGGGGGAGGATAGCTGCCATTTCTCCTCAGGTTATTAACTTCGATTTATGCTCGCAGTGGCCACAGGGAATATAATCTCAGATTGGCTAGAAGTTGTCAGTTACAAATGATTTAATATGACACGTGAAATGCAGTTGTAGTCAAGGGTTTAACCACCATTCTAGTCAGTCAAAACACAGTGTCTGTTTTGCTGCCTTCAAATGGAGCTTGTGAGGTGAAATGTTTAACATTTGAGGTTAAGTGCATGCTTGCCGCTCAAGTCATCGAGAACACTGCTGGTAGGTGAGAGACAATATTAATCAAAGGCACCTTGTCCCCTTCTCACAAAAACAGTTGGTGATTTTGTGCTTTCTGCATGTCAGTATTATACTAAGAGCAAGAAGAGGCTCAACAACAAAAGTAAATAGAAGACATTAAAGACATTTAAAAAAGTAACGTCCCCTGGGATCATTTCAAAAACAGCCGCGTACGTCACATCACGTTGTAGGCGATGTTCATGATTAAACACGGCCTAACGTGACAGCACCATTACACTGGAGGTAAGTGAGGAAACAGATTACAAGAACACACGCACACACATAGAGGAAGGCGATGGCCTCTGTTGAGTTCAAACCCATCGGCTGGGGCAGATAAACTGAAAAGTCTTTTCAGTGACACAGTGCTCACTTCCTCCCTCGGCTTCGCCTTGACCTGCAACTGAAGGACCTTTCTGTGTGCTGACCTGACCTCTGGGTATTAATAGGGAAGAATGCGAGGAGCTCATTTTTCCAAATGCCACAATATATATGTATGTATACGTTGTGGGATATCTGTGGTTTATTGCGTGCGTTTATAAAAATATTAATGTAGCGGGGCTGTAACAAAGAACAGTCTTATCTTTTTGTCAGGCATGGGGTCTGGAAGTAGATGAAGTAAATTAATTAAGACCAAAACACTTCCCATTAAACAGCAGTTATCACTGTTGTGTGCTGCGGAGAGTCTTTATCTCCTGACGTGTCGAACACTAAAAAAGCGTTCAGGGAGAAAAACAGCGTCTGTTCTCAGGTAAAAGCATTTCTGCAGTGTGATCTGTAATCTGTGTAATGGGAATAGTATCCTAATTAACAACAAACTCATTTTCACAAAGCCACCTCTGACAAACTGAGTGCACCCTGCTGTGGGTTCACTGTGTAAATCCGTAGACAAAGTTAGCAAAAAGAAATAACCAGTGACTTACTTAATATTTTATTAAATGAAGAGAAGCTCAACTCTCATGGGAAGCTCACGGTGCTAACATGCTAATGAGGTAACACTAGGACAGATTTGTGTTTCTGTGAGTTAGTTTGCAGTTTTTCTGTCCTGTCCGTCTATATTGACTCAGTTCAACTGTGTTTGTACTTGTTGTCACTGTTTCTGCATTGATTATTGTGTAAAAAAAATATATATAAGTATTTAAATTTCATCACTGTCATTTAGCCACTTGAAACCTTGTTTTAAATGTTTCACATATCATTTATCCACTCAAGCTGAGAGCTGAGAGGGAAGACATTAACTTTTAAAAGTGATGGGGTCCATTTGGTGGGTCCCCAGCGTCCCCAGTGTAAAAGACACCTATGTCCAATGTAAAGTGTCACATTACTTTCAAAATTCTACAAATGCAGCAATGAGATGTATTATTCTCCATATTTATCAAAATCTGATGATCGGCGGAGTCGACTTCATGAATTTACACAGCTGGCCAAATGAATTGCTACTTCTGGCTTGTAGTTCTCTGAGAGACAATCAACTTACTTGTGTCCCTGTGTTAAATCCTCCAATTTTGTGCAACCTGTTCTAATATGCAAAGAGGAGATGCATAGTGAGTTGCCGTCATGAAACAGCATTACATGACGCAGGTGACTCTGGATACCTAGCATAGCTCCTAATAGCCAACAAGTCGCCAAACTTTCCAGTTAGCGCTTGGAAACCTCATTAAATATGGATGTGATCACCTTATCACACATCACATCATCTTATTTATCATCGCAAGGAGTCACAATAAGCTGCAGGGCAGATTCCCATGTGACCAAGGATTAGCCACAGATTCAGCAAATACTGAAGATACACTAGGACAACAAAATCACTGCCACTGACAATCAATAAACATTGCACAGTCAGTGCATTCAGTGCACTATCCCAACAAATGGAGGCAGGATGAGACTGAAACTGTTCCATTATACTAACTGTAAGAGACGGTCTTCAGATGGAGCTTCAGTTCCTGGATCATAAAAACTTGAAATCCACCCAAACTATTGTGAGAATTTAAGTGGCGTCACAATATCTTGGTAACCACAAAGCAATTGTATCATAAGAGCAACTACTCGAAGGTATATACAGAATATCTCGCTGCAAGAGCTGAGCATTGAGCCACATCTGCCGTGTCTCTCGTCACGTCCCCGAGTCTCCACCTGCTTCCTTCCTCACTGCAGGTCATTCCAGGTAACAGCATCAGCTGAAGACCTTGATATTCTGCTTTACAACCAAACAAATGCGGTCCGTCCAAAGTGAATGCAGTGAGCATACTTTAAAATAAGTAAATACGTGAGAACTACATTTCTCCATCACAGACGTATTATTAAATGAAGGAGCCACAAGCAGAAACATCCCATAAAAGCAGTAGTTTGAGGCAGAAACAGTCAAAAGAAAAGGTGTTGTGATCATGACGGATGATGGGTGTGGCCATCTGCCTATTCTGACAACCCTGGGTCTCATTCTTAACTCATGTCAGACTGTTTTACTTTTAACAGAGAGGGTTACTTATTTATTTCGGACCCAACCTATACATTTTCCAAACAGTTCCAACTGCCTAAACTTAATGAAAAGGTTTATCTTAAATCTAACGCTAATCTTAACCACAGTAGCTCCCAAAGCTCAGCCACTGCAGTAGATAATCTTTGTATGTGACAATTAAGAGAAAATGCAAATGTTTTTGCCATAAAATCCAATTAATCATTATATGACAATAATCTTCCAACAAAAACTGTGCTGTTGGTGTTTTACAGACAGAGTGGAGTTAGACAGTTATTCATCCTGACCTGCATTGGAAGAAGGCGTCCAGGTGACTCTGAATATTCCACGCAGACACTCACACATGGTCCGCAGCAGGAAGCCGATGGAGGAAACACACCAATGGAGCAGCCCACACACGGGCCGTGAGGCTGGGAGAGCTGGGCGGCAGAGCTGGGGCTGACAGGTGGGTGTCTGAGGCGATCCGGGGGTTCACTTTGACTACTTGGGCCCACGGGAGACCGAGCTACACCGTCAGCGTGGCTCACAAATGGAAAGAAAGCAAGAGAGACAGCGAGAGTGGAGGGGTCACAGGATTGGGAGAGGGAGGGAGGGAGGGAGGGAGGGAGGGATGGATGGATGGATGGATGGATGGATGGAGAAAGAGAAAAGGAGAGCACAGAGAAGAAAGGGGAATCAACAGAAAGAGAGACACATAGAAGAAGAGAGGGACTGTCTCATCGGTGTGTGTAGATATCAACATACGGAGCACTGAACTTTATTTTTCTTCAGTAAACCACCATATGGTGAGACACTGGGTGTGTATGTGTGTGTGAGGCGACAGCAGCGAGACAGGACAGAATAGAGGTGTATTAGCACTAGTGGGCAGTCAGCAGTTTGCTGCAGCCCCCCGTAAAGCCCTGCTCCATTGTTTGTGGTGCTGGAGGTTTAGCTGTGCCTTGTTACTGGGCTTAGAGGGTCTGGACACTGGATACCAGTCAGACACAACCACAGCGCCGTCAACACAACCTCCGCTCATATACATAGTGATCAGAAAATGTATTTAATGGTGTTGCTCTATATTTTTCTTCCAACTGAAAGTCCACTGGTTCCCGCTGACCCTATGGACTAGAAACGTCTCGCAAATATATAATTTCATTTTTTACGTAAAGTTAACAAATTCAAATAGTCATGTTTTCCTGTTTTTTGCTGTGAAACCGACAGGACCTTTGTGTACCTGCATGGCACCCGTCTCTAGCTACAGTAGATGTGATCATTTGGCCTGTGACACTGATTCTTGTGAGAAACACGAAGCAGAAATCATGAAATTTAAAAAGATTGTAAACAGTGTCAGTCTCCCCCGTGTCTCCTGACCCACACTAGTAGCCATGATGCCACGCCTCCTACAGTTGTTGTTCCTTTACTCCTCGCATTTTTAAAAATATGCTGGGAGGGAGGGTTCTAGCTGAGTTTGAGGGTGTAGTGACACTTCAAACACATGAAATGCACAGTTGCATTTCATTAAAAGACTGAGCAGTTTGTATATTTTGCAGGTGATGCGTGTTTTTCAAGCTACTGACCCTTGTCCTGCAGGGGAAGCAGTGTTCATCGGTCCATTTCTGCAGCACATGATTTACGTCCAAATGCCTATGTCAAAGGGTGTGGCGGTTGTGATGGTGCTGTGAAGTGTTGCTAACTTCTCTAAAAACAAAATCATTGGATATCTTCAATATGCCAAGGCTACGTCTCTAGCAGCGTTTCAAACTGTCGAAAAATTTAATGTCTTCCCTTCAAAGGCAGAGAAATCTGAATTCATTTTATGCCCATAATCATTCCTAAGAGTAATGGCTGCTGTTTAAAAAACGGTTGACCTCTAATTTAACAAATCTGTGATTTCTACCACTCAGAGACACACAGGGAGAACGTGGGATGCCTCATCAGGTCTCGGGGTGATAAATGTAGTTTCTGCAATCATTAGAAACTGTGTTTGTCCAGCACATGCCTCAGTTAATCCCTACAAAGTGCAGAGTAGTTGAGAGCTGAGTCATCGAGGATGGAGGCAGCGTGCACGCACACACACACACACACACACACACACACACACACACACAGCTAAAGCCCTGAGAATCCTGTGGGTTTAACAGAAAGTGACTCAGAAGGATCACACAGGTTTTCTTCCACTCAGAGCTCAGACCTTCAAGCTTAAAAATGTTGCAGGCAGCACTCCTCTACCATCCCACCGTCCAGACACATTAATAATTTGTTTTGAGCCACGAATCGTAACATTTCTGAAGGTACAACCACCGCTGTGAGAAACAGGCCGCCAGAGGGGGCGCAGGAATGCAGACAAACCAGAACACATTTAGGAATGTTGTTTACCGGACAAAGCTCATCGCACAGAGTGCAGAGCAGGTTGTTTGTCAAAGACACCTACAGTAAGGGGTTTCCCTGCACTGTAAGAACACCCGGCTTCCATATGTGTCCAAAGTTCAAATGTACAAAAGCAACCATTTACTCAAATAGAGTTCAGGTACAGTTTTGATGTAATTGACTGGCTTATTTCCACTGAATTCATAGATTAAGATTTTATTTGATTAAAACGATCATGAAACATCGTCATTGCCTTTTCATTTCTTTTGTTCCCCCGTTTCATTCTTTCTTGCCTTCCTGGGGATGGCAACGTCGCTCTGTCGGGTCGATCCGCCACTTTGGTCCAAACCGAAATATCTCAGTAACTACTGGATGGATTTTCAAGCAGACAGCTGTTCATCAATTTTGGTGATCCCTTGACTTTTCATTTAGCAGCAGCATCAGGTGAAAATTTAAGTTTGTCCAAATTTGGATTCGGACCAAATGCCCACAAAACAAATGACTTTCCCATCAGCTTCAGCTGCACTTTGTGTTTAGTGTTAATTAGCAAATGTTAGCATGCGAACATGCTAAACTAAGAGGGTGAACACAGTTCCTCAGCATGTTAGCATTATTTATTTTGAGGATATTAGCATGTTGATGCTAGCATTTAGCTAGCTCAAATCACCACAGTGACTAAATACAACCTCCCCGCCCCGCTGTAGAGTTTTTGTCTCCATTTCTACACTTGAGTCTTTTCTTTTGTTCCTTTGTTCTATCATCCAATTTCTTTCATTCTTATTTTAGTGCTAATACGTGTCTTTTACTTAAGCAAATAGATTATTGTCACACTGTGGTTTTGCCAGCATCACCATGTGGGATTTGTGACAGATTTTATGAAGAGGCGTTTTTAGAGAGGCCATCTTGGAAAACGACTTTTGGCAATCCTCTTTGGCGCTTCAGAAAAGTGTTTGTGTTAAAAACCTTGAATGAGTCACACCGGAGAGGTGGTGAAGCAGGTTGGCATCGGCCCTTCAGAGCCATTAGCGGCCAGTCGAATGAATCTAATCACGCAGGAGAAATTTGAGAAATGAGTTGATTACATTCAGAGACGTGAGGGGATGAGAGGAGAGCTCAGGAACAGAAAGTTGTATTTATCAGTGAGGGGATGTTTCCAGAACTCACTGCAGTTGTGAGTACAGTGTTCTGCCAACATACAGTGCAGAAAAGATAAAAGCGTCAAGACGTTAGCACAGGGACTGTGGACTCTACAGAGCTAAATGACATTTTGTATACTTCCCCTCTTCTCATCTACAGAGGTGCCACATTTTTGTCATATTTGCTCTTGAATTGTGTCTATATCTGTGCCTGAATTTGTACTGAAGTATTGGAAGCCATTCTGTCACTGGAAGTAATTTTCCATTGGATTTTTCTATAAGTAATAAAGATAAAACTCAGGAAGACCACAAAACAAACAATCTTGGCAGAATAAATATAGACAAAGGCAGCAATACTACTTGAAGCCTTCTGTGTGAATGTCTCTGCTTCATTATGTTTTGATGTTTCCATTTCATTTATCATTTTATTTCATGCTCTGCTATTTTGCACCACGTCTCTTTAGTGATGTGGATTGATTATCTATTATTTATTTCTTCCTTCATGTTGATTGTTTGTTGTTGAAGTGTGATATTTCTGCTTGTTCGTTGATTGCACACAACTATTTTCATCATGATTTTCTCTATTTCTTTTTTCATCACCGTGCAAATCAGTCAGTCAATATTCCGTGCTTAAATGTTTCTCCGCAGCCGCTCCTGCACACACACACACACACACACACACACACAGTGTACTTTGGTCCTTCCTGCAGCATTGTGGGACCTGAAAAATCTGCATGAAGCTTAACACAGACACAAAAGATATCATCTGAAAACACAGCGAAGTAAAGTGAATTATTTATGGTATCTCCAATTTTACTGGGTGGTCCTAAGGCACACACACACACACACACACACACTCTTTCCATTACAGCATTAGCTGGGTGGTGCAGCTTGCGACTGCAGTGATAAGTGCGGACGAGAATAAACTAAATGTGCACCGTCCCACCAACTGACAGGAAGTGTTATTTGGTGTTGTTGAACAGTGACTCAGGTTTCACATTTGTAAACCTTCTTTTTGTTACTGTTAGATAGCAGGATATCTAAAAGAAACTACTAAATAGAAATTCTGTAAAAAACAAATCTCTTGTTGCAGGCCACACCCATTTCAGCTTTGACAGATTTCCTGTTATTTCTAATTACTGGCGGAACATTTCTTAATTTCTGTTCCGCAAAGTTCATCCCCGCAGAACTGGTGCACCTGAACACTCATAGTTTGTTTGTTGGAGCAAGATCCACGAAATGCTGTCAGGTCCAGTTAGGCTTGGGTATAAAACTTAAACCTCAACCTGCCTCTCCCATGACACACACACACACACACACACACACACACTTCATGGGTCATTGGACGGGTGGGGGCTAGATGGTTTTGGATGTTTAACATGTAGACAGAAATAACCTCCCGGGTTGGGCTCTGCTGCGTTCCACGACCCCTGACGACACTGAATAGTTTACACACTGGAAGTGACATGTTGGAGATACCTCAGGGAACATGTGTGTGTGTGTGTTCAGGTTTATATATATTTGTGAGGACTTATATGCCACTATTCTTGTTATTTTTGGCCTTTCCTCATATGCTGAAAACTGTTAAATTATGAGAGCCCCACAGGGTTCGACATTAACCATGGCCCGTGGCCACAAAAATGCTGTTTGTGGCCACCAAATACTCCATGTAGGTGGCCCCCCTGTGGCCACCAAGTGTCATCCCTATACTGGATATACTTTGCCTTCACCAAAGCAAAAGAATATATGCACTATATGTTTACAAAGAACTTTAACTTCAATTTAAATAAACTATTATAAAAATATATTTTCATTCTGTTCATGTCTTTTCATTTATTGAAGTGTCACAGTTACGGAAGGTCGGTGTTGTGTTAAATTGCCTTTTCTGTACTGTTCAGTTCTGCACTTCACATTTGGGCCACCAAAAATGTGTTTTGGTCACCAAATATAGGGGCTTGGTGGCCAGTGCTTGAAAATGTTAGCATCTATTCCTGGCCAGAGACAAAAATGATCAATAAATGTAGTAATGTCCACGTGACGTTATGAGTGAGATTACAGTTGACCAGTTATACAGTATTTGACAGTCAGAGGAGCAGGTCAGTTTAAACCTGCACCAATGCTGCACACGTGTGTTAGAAACCTGCTACTGCAACATGACACACATGGCTGGTATATGATATTTATATGACGTATTTAAAATAATAAGTGCATGGAAAGTAGAATTTTGAGTGTTTATTGTTAATTGAATGATTAAAATATAAACGTGCACAGCAAAACCAGTTTAGATAACGGAAAACAAACATAACAGGATAAATTAGAACCAGTTGTTACCATCAGTTTACATGGATTAACTGCAATTATTCTATAAACTAAATTTGTCATTTAAGTCTTTCTGCCAGAAAGCCTTACCAAGTAGTTTTGGTGCCTAAACCGTTAGCCACAGGTTAAAACTGCCTGAGGTTTGGGAAACCGGAAACACGCAGCACGAGGCCGATGCTGAACACCCACAGCGTTGCATTGTAACTGGCTAGTAACAGGGTGAAGTAAACCGTTGTCATATGGAACAAATGTTCGCAAGCTGCAAGTAACTCAGGTGAAAGTTCTGGTAGGTCTCCCCTTCTTGGTTTGGACTTCCTGGGAGCTAAAAGACACAGGCGAGCCAGTTATTGGGCCAAAGCTAACAGAGCCACCTAAACTGGACATGGAGGATAAGTCACTGAACACAGCTGTAAACCTGATCAGGAACCCAAGGTAGCCGAAAATCTGAGGTTTTGATAGGAATTCAGAATAAAACAATGCCCTTATTCATGTCAGTAAAATCAGTCCCTGACCTCAAACCAGTGGAGAAAAAGGTGAAACCACGTCGCCGAATTTGATCAGGCAAGCTGCCTCGATGCTGGACTTTATGCACAGATTACAGAAAACGACCAAACGGCTTCTCTTGGCAGCTCGTCTTTATTTACACATTTTAACAGCTGTTGACATTGTTATTCAAGACCTCAGCAGAAAATGCACATGAATATGATGCCTGCATTGTTTCACATGATCCTGGAATACACGCTTCTCAAAAGGTCTCAGTTCTCTGAACACCGAGGAGAACACAATGTCGAATTAAGAATCATTTCCGAGTTAGAAATTTAAGTTCTTACAGTTTTTCATTTGTGCTTACCGTGGTGACAGGGAGGCAGGGTCCAAAGGGAGGCAGGTTCCAAAAGCCTCCGGTAACAGATTCTCCTTTCTCACTGACTTTTCAACGTCAACGAAAGGCGCTCTGCCATCATGGTCACGGTCCTACGGAAAAAAACACAATGCGTTTGCGGCCAGTAGTGTTGCTTAAAATTAGTGAGACATAGATATAGACACTGAAACCAATAGGCCAGCAGCATCCGTGCCCTCACCATCTTCTTGAGTGTGATCTCCAGCAGATCTTTGACTCCTTCATCAGGGTGTTTTTCCACGCAGCAGCAAATGGAGTGGACCGTTACACACATGTACGCGTTCGTTGTGCTTTTCACTCGAAAACCAACGTTAACGAGCAGCCAGCTTGCTAACATCATCTTAACGGTCAGCCACCTTCCCAATCGTTCACTTCCGTTTCAGTCAAATCATTATGCATTTATTTTGCCTTTCACTGGCCTTTGGGCAAACGGTCAAGCACTAAATATTAACGCTAGACTTGCCTCCCAATGCTCGTTAGCCAAGCCTCGTGTCAACATGACAGCTCTGACTGGCCAATAGAATAGAATGGCTGAATAGAATTGATATTTTTATTATATTACATGGGCAAGAAGAAGAATAGCAGCATATTCAGAATTAATCCCGATGGTGGTTCCTCACTTCAGAGGCTTTGTGTAATGTCCACCGATCAGCCATAACATGATGACAGCACGACACCCTGAGCGTCCCCATGTGCAACAAGCTGCGCTGCTGTGTTGTTCTGACTCCCTTCTATCAGGACCAGCATTCACTGTTTCAGCATTCACTGTTTCTTACCTCTTGCTTTGTGGTATGGCCGTCTCCTTTAACAAAATATTTCCCCACATTCACACCATTGGCTGTCTGGGTGTGTGTGTGTGTGTGTGTGTGTGTGTGTGTGTGTGTGTGTGTGTGTGTGTGTGTGTGTGTGTGTGTGTGTGT
>JAVQJF010020875.1:0-24072 GCA_036023855.1 Gadopsis marmoratus
GAAGAGTGTTGGTGGACAAAAGAAAACAGTGAACGAAAGAAAAGAGAGAACGAAAGAAAAGAGAGAAAAGAACCTAAGAACAACGATCGCGGCTACGGGACGCCTTTCCCAGCGTCACAGTACCTTAATGGATGGGTCTGTGTAGAAAACTAAAACCAGGTATCGCAGCACTCCCTTGTTCTTGACCAATGAGAGTCAAATCAACAACTCCAATAATTTATTTAATGCAAAGCAACAGGATCTGTGCAGCTGAGTCATAAGAAACCCTGCCTACCATCTGGCAATATGCGTGTGGTGTTTGGTGTGTGTTTGTCCGTTTTGTCCCAGGTCACCATGGGAGTAAATGCTGACGCCAGATAATATATAAACACACACACACACACACACACACACGCTCCTGTCCCCTGAGGTGTAGGAAATTTCCGCCCACTCCACACCCATTATCTTCCTGGACCTCTGACCCTGGCCTTGTGACCTCCTGGTTGGCCAGAGCTCTTTCACTCTGCGGTTTGATTGGTCAATTTGACCCTCTTTGTGTTCCAAGCTGTGCTCTTCTGGGAATGTTGAGGGAAAGACAGAAAGAGAAAAGATGGAGACACAGAGATGAAGAGGGAGATTATGAGAAGCAGGGGGCAGAAAATGAAGAGTGAGTATGAAAAAGAGACTGATTATTTTCTCTTTCCCTCACTCCAGCTCAGGGGAAAGGAAAAAGAACAATGGAGAAAGAAATGAGTCGAATGACAATTAGAGAAGGAAAATCTGCATTTTATAGGAATACATAGACAATACAGGTTGTGGCTTTTAATTTCACCCTGATGCCTTCTTCACTCTGCATTGATAACAGTCCTCCCCCGATCCTTCAAGGATTACCTCCCTGCCGGCCTGATTTAGTTGTCCCTTTAGTTGCCCACCTCAAATGGCCAGGCAAAAGAGAAAAGGACCCTGCTGCCAGGCTTTGTTCTTCCAGGGGGTGGGTGGCGTGTGTCTTAAGACAGGGGTTGCAGATCATGACCTGTAGAGGTTTAGGTGACCTTTGATCCCTGCGGCTGATATCACAAAGGAAGCCTTATCCCACCTCCCCTTTGCCCCTGTGAGGTCCGGTTCACCCTGTGACCTCTCAGAAAACGCCAGAGGAAAAGCCTGATAAATCGGGGAGGGAGAAAAAGAGGAAAATGTGCATTTAGCCCGAATTGTGGGTAAAAGCTGAAACATCTAAGGTGAAATTTGTCACGGTGCAGCAAATAAAAGAGAGAAAAAAGTATTGTCTTTGCTTATTGCTCTACAGGGTTGAGTATTGTCTGAAACATTTTGATTACACTATGCCTACGTTTTGGCAACGTTATTTTTTTCAATACCTTTTTATATAATATAGATATTTTAAAGCCCTTTTTCACATGACAAAACACACCAAACTGCTCAATGTTTAATTTTCAAGAATTATGTAAATAAAATATTGTCTAAAGTTAGAATCTAACTGAGCATGCAATGTCAACTTTTGATACATACCATGCTTTTTGCGATGCCGACTTTGAATATCAAGAATGAGTAGGGGTTCAGCCCAACAGGAAGTTGTATCATTTTGTGCAGTGTGAAGTGACGACTTATTCCTCATCCACGTTTCCTTTTCCCCTCTAAAGGAGCTGCCAAAAGTGAGAGGAATAGATCACAAAAACCGAGATGGTGTTCATGCATTCACTTGCCAGGAAGACAGCCACATACGTGTGTCCTTTTTTGTTTGAATGTTTCCGGAAGAGCTTTGCATTCTGTTTCTGGCGCTCATCTGTATAACATCTGATTGATATAACGGACTAGGCGGTGGTGTGTTTAAGCATTAGACGTTTCTCTCCGGTCCTTTGTCACATGACATGAGTGAGAGATAATCGTGTCTTTGCTTATCCCCACATCTAGTGTCTTTCCGTTTCTGCCTCACTGTTTGGTCCATTAATTATTGGAAGTGGCCATTCTTAAAATTATTTTGTTTTCTCTCTTGCTTCAGGTGATTGTTAAATAGGCTGACACAATGGGCGTTGTGCCACATCAGTAAGATCACATGATTGTGTTTTGTTTCCCCAGCTCAGCATGGAGAAGGTCCAGGCCATGGCAGAGCAGGTGGAGATTAAAGCCAAGGTGGTGCAGACTGAAGTGAAGGCCCTTGTCCTCAGACACAAGAAAGCGCTGGAGGAGAGGGAGTGTGAACTACTGTGGAAGGTGAGGAACCGCTGGAAGATCGACTGCATTAGTTTGAGCTCGGTGTACCAAAAAAAAGAAAAATTGGCCACAACAGCATACCCATAACTTTATGTCCTTAGATTCCCTCATGGTACACAGTGATGTGTGCTTATGTCAGTGTTTCAAACTAATTTCATGACATCCTGAGGGGGAGGCCCCAAACTCCCCAGAGGGGTTCCGGGGGCATCAATCTGGTGCACTTTGAGAGCAAAAATAATAAAAGGTTTATTGAGATGGAGTTACATCACTATTGACAAAATTGCACCTTGCATTTGGACATTTAATTTTCCTAGACTTTGAAAAAGCGTTCCAATGCCCTTGTGTAACTAAATTCCTCTGGGCTCACCCCATTGATGGAGACCCTCAGGCAGGCAGCCAGGTGCTCTCCTTGCAGCCTATTACGAAGGTCTGATCTGACCTGAAATTTAAGGTAACTACTATACTGGAGAAGATTCTACAGTTTCTCAGCAACTTCAGTCATGCCCTTTCCCTGTTCAGTGTGGAGAGATGTGAATGAAAGCTGGCAGTAATACTACTTGCACTTTAATCAAATATCTGCCACTCGTAAGGCATAAGTCATCGTGCACAAATTCAAGCTGTGAGCTGTAAGCAAGAAATAAAACTGGGATAGACATGACATCAGTCATACTGGGAATTTTTCCTATTTTCTTATCTAGGCTAGCTAGTTAACCACTTACTGGTCGGTTCCAGTTTGTGTGTTTGTGTGTAAATCAGCACATACAATTGGGGAGGAAGGGGGGGGCTACTACTACTAGCAGCAAGGAACCCATAAGTGAATCAAGACACTCCGATTGGCTGTGACCACTAGCAGAACCTGATGTAGAAATTTGACTTTTACATTATAGTACGTCACCGAAGATGGTGGGTGAGAACTGATGGATTAGACATACAAGTAGAACAAGCAATGCGCCAGACAGAAGTAAATGTCTGTCTTTCTCTGGTTTAAGAGGAAAAAACGACATGTCTCTAGCTCTAAACATTGCGGAGATATGATGCATTAAAGACAATGTGACTTTTGGGATCGTATATGGTCTCGTGGGTCTTGGAGGGTTAACGCAGAGTGAGAGATGATGAAGAAAAAATGTTTTGGTTCATTATGAGACTATGGCAGAAGACATTAATCTATGGCGGGCTGCCATACATTAGTTAAGGAATGGGAATATACTGAATGTCTTGTCAGGGTTGGTTAATTAAACTTGTTTAAACTAAACAAAACCATGGAGACATATGTTAAGCTGGCAGTCTGGCCCACAGCCTGCTCTTTAGGAACGCTATGCTCAGGCCTCTCAGGTTTAAGGTTAACCAGAGAACGAGTGGGGTTTTGGGTGAAAGAAAGAACCTTCATCCCTGAGGCCCCTCACCCCTGACTAAACCATGCCTCCAAATCGCTAACCCTTTTGGTAATAAATGAATAACCTCATTAAGAGGGACTGTACTACCTGAATGTGACTGTACCAGTTAAGTCTGTCACACACTCACACACACACGCGCGCACACACGCACCATGTCATAGCAACTGAAACCAGACAAAAACCAAAAGCAAGCTGCACTGGTGGTATGCTACATCAGTATGCTGCTACTTTTTGCATGGCGGTCTGCTCCTCAGCTCCGGTGCAGAGAGCTTACAAGTGGAGCTGGAAAACATCTGAAGCTTTTTGGAAACTACTCCACAGTGCTTCCTGCACTGTGAGCTGGTGTCAATGTGCTAACAGTGGTGTCCGGGTGGGGGGGGTGACACGGAACTCAGGAAGGTGCTCCACAGTGACACACACTGTGTCACTGAAGTAGAGAGGTTCATGGCTGTGGGATGGCACCGAAAGCACTATAACATGACTCACAGATGAAACGTTTGACTTGGAAAGCCAGGAGGCTGAGTCTCTGGGTGTGTCTTCTATATGTTGTTGTGTGAATGTGTAGTGCTGGAATGTGAGGTTGTAACTTATAAGTAGTTGTTACATCAAAGTTTCCCTCTCTTTTTTTTTTTCTCTGTGAAATGCATACTCTTGCAACTCTTTCCATTGAGCGGTTTCGACTGAGGAACTAAAACAAGTTGTCTGTCCATCAGAAAGCCTAACTTGAGTCCTTTGTCTTCAGGGATTATAAAGTGTAACTCTAGGCTCACAGATGCAAATTGCAGTTCCACTTATGCCCAGGATTTACAAAAGACCCCTCTCTTGTGTTTCTTTCAGAGTCCCTCCCAACTGTCCAAAGTCCTTCTTACTATAGAGGCAGTCAGGCTATTGTGTTATACTTTAGTTGTTAGGTGACGGTAAGTAAGAGCCTAATCCCTGCTTCTCAGGTTCTACCACTCTCTTTAATGCTTTATTCTCACTGACTATACTGTAACTTTATCTGGCTTCTCACGGTAACAGAAATGTGTACTGTCTTATTATGTGTACTGTTATATTGTTAAGGCAAGAAAGAAAGAAACACTACAGATTAAGAAATGTGTTGTAGGTTTTAATATCCATATTTTCTTTGACATTCATGGAGTCCTTAATACTTATTACACAGAAATAAATGTGATTTGAAGCAATAGAAGTTTATGATTTCATGAAAAATCATTTAGATTTTGTCAATCTCCTCAATTGGGTTTTACCACTGGTATCACTTATGCAGGATTTCAATTTCAAATACATTTAACATTTTATACATTTAATAAATTTTCTTCTTCCTGAAAATTGGAGAGTAATGGTCAGCACATTGCTGCCATCCCATGGGCAAACCTGCTAGTAACAGTCTGTGGTATAGAGGTGCAGTCTGGGAGACTTGTCTGTTTAATTTCATTCAATTTTACTTGTAAATTGAAATGAAGAAAAGGGGGTTGCAATGAGGGTGACCACAACTCAAAATAGTGGTCTAAATCTGGGCAGCCATTGCTTCTGAGCCCTTACAGGGATCAATGTGTTGTTTAATTGGGTTTCTCTATATTGTATATTGTTCATGCAGTTTCGTCACCACAGGAACAGAAAAACCTTATAAAATACAAAACTGTATGCAACTGCGTCTGTGTGCTTGCTGCCTGTCAATATTATCTGTGCTGATTAAACATCATATTCAAAGTGCCTCTGTCATGTGCTTTCCATGTAAACACCAGGTAAACATTCATACACTGGTTCTGTCTCTTTTTCAGGTGGAGAAGATCCGTCAGGTGAAGGCCAAGTCTCTGTACCTGCAGGTGGAGAAACTGCACCAGAGTCTGACCAAGTTGGACAGCACGATCGCTGCTGTCAGCCAGGTGCTGGATGAGGGTCGCCACCTCGATGTGCTGTTGGCTAGGGAGCGAATGCTCACTCAGATCCATGAGCTCAAGACTTTGAGGGGCCTGCTGCAGCCACAAGAGGATGATCGCTTCATGTTCACTCCTCCAGACCAGGTAGGCACTGAGACCCTGTAGATCATGGATCATAAACAAGCGGTCGGCACCTAAAGTTTGGATGCGTTTAACATTACGAAAGTATTGCTATGTTTACTAATCCTGATGTAGTTGTAGGAGAAGTGAAGTAACCCTTTTTTAATTTTTAAAAACCCAAAGCAAAGAGATTGACTGTATTTCATCATGGTTCCCACAGACTCTGTATATAGCCATCCAGTCCATGGGCCTTATCAGCAGCGGAGCCTTTGCCCCAGTCACCAAAGCCCATGGTGAGGGTCTAAAAAGTGCGCTCCGTGGCAAGCCCGCCTCCTTCACCGTGATTGGATATGACCATGACGGCGAGCCACGTCTTTCCGGCGGGGACACAGTGTCTGCAATAGTCATGTCAGTTACAGACGGTAACCTTACTGCAGCAGAGCTAACGGACCACCAGAATGGCTCATACACCGTCAGCTACCTGCCAAAATGTGAGGGGGAGCACCTTGTGTCGGTGTTGGTGTGTAACCAGCACATCCAGGGCAGCCCCTTCAAGGTGATCGTGAAGTCAGGGCGGAGCTATGGCTCCCTGGGCTCCCAGGTGTCGGCCTTCGGATGTGAGGGGGAGGGAGACGGTCAGCTGTGTCGTCCCTGGGGCATCAGCGTGGACAAAGAGGCATACGTGGTGGTGGCCGATCGCAGCAACAACCGCATACAGGTAGATCTTGAAGCCATTAAATGTGGATAAAGCTAACGTAAAGAAAACTACTTTATTTTCTGCCTTTATTGTCAAAGCGACTCTGTCCCCTTAATTGTTTTTGTATTCTACCTTCAATTCTGATAGAAATTTGACACCATAGGGCTCCAATGATGTCAATAAGCAGAGTTTTTGTTTATTCCCTCCTCAGATATTCAAGCCTTGCGGTGCCTTCCACCATAAATTTGGCTCTCTGGGTTCCCGGCCTGGTCAGTTTGATCGTCCAGCGGGGGTTGCATGTGACAGTCAGAGACGAATCATTGTGGCTGATAAAGACAATCACCGGGTGCAGGTAGGAAAATCCACTTGGATACAATCAACACATTTCATATGTAAACACGTAGCTCCTTGTCTACTCACTCGCTGCTTTAGATGTAAACATGTTGGGCCCTAAGACATTTGCTTTGTCTGACAGGTGTTTACTTTTGAGGGCCAGTTCCTGTTGAAGTTTGGAGAAAAGGGCACGAAGAATGGGCAGTTCAACTATCCCTGGGACGTGGCTGTCAACTCCGGGGGTAAGATCCTGGTCTCGGACACCAGGAACCACCGTGTGCAGCTCTTCGGCCCTGACGGCTCTTTTCTCAACAAGTACGGCTTTGAGGGGGCCCTGTGGAAACACTTCGACTCTCCCAGAGGAGTGGCCTTTAACCACGAAGACCACCTGGTGGTGACCGACTTCAACAACCACCGGCTCCTGGTCATTCGGCCCGACTGCCAGTCAGCTCGCTTTCTAGGCTCAGAGGGCACCGGGAATGGGCAGTTTCTGAGGCCCCAGGGTGTTGCTGTGGACCAGGAGAACCGCATCATCGTGGCAGACTCCCGTAACCACAGAGTCCAGGTGTTCGAGCCCAATGGAAACTTCTTATGCAAATTTGGCACACAGGGGAGTGGCTACGGACAGATGGATCGCCCCTCCGGTGTGGCTGTGACACCGGATGGAGTCATTGTGATCGTTGACTTTGGAAATAATCGCATCCTCAAGTTCTAAAAAAGAAAATCTTATTTTTTGCATTCTCTCCCTCCGTTTGCCCTTTTGTAGTTTTTTGATGAAGGAAATGGAGGAGAGAGAATGAATCAACAGACACAACAGGAGGAGAGCTCAGAGATGGATTGAGGGCATGTTGAAGTGAAGGGAAATTAAAACTGTAGATGATTATTTTTCATTTACATTGATATTCTCCCAATCAGATCTGTGGTATGTATGACAAAGGGGACCTCTACAAATTGATAATCAGTAGAAAACAAGCCATATTTCCCACCTCAGTCTCAGCTGCTCTGAATCCTCTCTGTAAGCCCTCCTTAAGTATCCATCTCAGGGAATTTCTCACTTTTCTTGAAATCTTGTACCCTCTGCTCCATACCTACCTCATTTAGCTCTTTATGAATGTACTCATAGTCACTGAGCAGAGGTTTTAGTCCGTGAAGTTTTACAAAGAAGAAAAGTCTACCTCTGTACTTTATTTAAGAGAGACAAAAAAAGAATAGACTATTAAGTTGATATTTGCACAGGATCAATGGAATTCTTGCTGTGCATTTTTAAAATATGAGTTAAAGTGAACCTCCTGAATGTTGCTGCTGAGACAATACTCAGCCCGCTGTAGAGGCTGCATGATTTATTTCTCATCACAAGGCTTCGCTTGGGGAGGAAACTAGGGTACAGTAGTGTCCTTTTCATGTTTTTAGGCTAGTTAGTTAGCTCTCATGCATTGACCTTTGTCTTTTTGTGGAGTAGTGTATTGTAGTATCAGGATAGCCTAAGAGGAGTGTGCGAAGTGTTGCCAAACTTGATAGAATCAAAATGAGCTCAGGTCACGGTAGGGCTGATTTTAAATGATCAGTATTTTTCAGGCTCTCCCCCCTAGCTTTAATGGCTAATGCTAAATTGACAGATTTTTTTTTTAAAGTAAGAAAAATAATGAAGTTGAGGAACTGACCCCCAAAATAAGCCATGTAATAAAATAATCCAAACTATTTGATCATCCATTAAACCCTGCACCCAATCGTGTCTCATAAGACTGGATGAACTAATAGACAACCTCTGTCATGGCTCTCCAGTCACTTGCATGAACAACTAAGATGCAAAGATTAGTATTCAAGGAGAGCAGCATCTCCTTCAAAAGGGAGGACCCACCAAAGGATATTAGAGAGGGATTTTCTAAGATCTGGATCTATTAGTGATCTTAACGTAGAGATTTAATCATAGTTGAATGACACATTTTTGGTGAGGCATGCTGTGTAACAAAAGCCTCACAAGTAGACTCCTAATTGCCTAATTCTGCAAAGCCTAATTGGCTGTCCAGAGGACATTAATGACGTCAAAAGAAAGACTTATTACAATCCTATGGCTTAAGATTGTGGTTGAAAGCCACTTCCTTTTGCTCTTGGGGCCTAGGATGTAGTCCAGTCCAATGGGAGAGCGTGATCACAAAGCCCTTCCCTATTTATTGAAGCTTGCAGTTGAGGAGACCTCTCCATGTTGAGCGCTAGTAGGCTGATTCCTCTAAAGACGGAGGTCTACTACTGGAGTCAACCAAAGTTAGAATTTCTGCACAATGGCTGTAGATCTGGCAATTACAGATTACAAAAAAAATCATGATTAATAATAATTGTTGCTGGGAATACAACAGTTTATAAAACTCATGGAGTTGGGCTCATAGCACCGTCCACGTTAGGCTTCGAAGAATAACGTGTGCTTGGATCACAGTTTATTGTGCATGAGTACTTTGACACCAAGCAAGACCAAGGCCCCTGCTGTTTTTTTTTTTTTTTTTTTTGTTGCAGATTTTGAAAGCATACATTCGTCTGTCTGCAGAGATGTTCATGGTAGAGAACAGAAGATACTCGCACCAAAGAGATCCCCACCCCCCAATCGCCTCGCATTTATCATCTCCGCTCATCAAACAACTCCCCAGTTTTGTCATTATTAGATGGCCTGTAAGCTCAAAGTAGCATCTCAGATTAGCCTTTGTATCCCAATCGAATTACCATTGAATCTTATGGATACTAACTCTTTGTGGTGAAAACATTGTGGAGTTTTGATTCCCCTGCCCTTCTTCGTTCAGTATGTGTCCCACTGGAAGCACTAGACAATTAAGGTTCTGTTAGCCACTTCCTTAGCCTAGCAAAGAACCCTGGGACCTATGAAAAGATTGACAGCTCTCACCTGTGAGGAGAGGGCCCGTCTGCACAGTATCAGGATTTACATCGTCAAATCTCAGATATCCTGTACCTCAACGGCCGTTTTTCCTCTTTTCTTGTATACCTCAACTCACGAATACCTCAAGTTTTCACTCTTAACTACTGTGCATTGAAACATTCAAATACCTCAACTTGTTACTCATTCTGAATACCTCATTTTTGCTTTTTATTTAAGCATACCTCGTCAGATATTTATGCATTACAAATATACCTCATTTTTTTGAATCTTGTTGTGTTGCAGTACATGTCCCATAGCTTTAGGACCAAAGATCATGGTAGTGTTTCAAGTTCATTTGTATTCTGGTCATTGCACCTTCCAACTCTGAACAGCTCTTGTGGTTGTTCAGTCTACTGTAAATTGCCTTTTTATCATCAACAAACCAAATATTTCAGATGAAAGCATTGTGCCAAAATGATGTGTGAGAGGTCTGTGCCAAACAGTGTTGGCATTTGGACCACACTGTTGTAGACCACAAATGTCACCGGTCCATTATATCATAGATACAAATGTTAAATCGGAGCACCTGAGAATAAACCCTCACTCTCTGATTGGATGCACTTAAGAGGGCTGGGCCCCATTTATCTTTACCTCATTATGATGATGATGATGATGATGATGATGATGCAGATTCCACTTGTACTTTGTTACTGTGCACAAGGGGTGAGGGGAAGAGGATGTGGCCTCTTGAAAAGAGTTAAGAACTTCACAAATCTGGCTTTGAACACCAGATCTACCTCTATTTTCAGCACAATTAACCAATATTTCAGTGTGGATTTTATGATGATTGATGTTGGTTGTTGTGGACCTTAAGACGAGTCTAAACGCAACCAATCTGACTGGTTTTAAATGAACACATCGGAGGATCACGCCTCCTGCGTAACAGGCTGGTTTACTATTTAAGTGAAGCTATTGGCACATTGATGGCAAGCCGGTTTGAGTACACAGACCCTGCTGCTTTGACCTCAACACCTAGTTTCCCCAATATGATTGTTTTTTGCTTTTCAGTATTACTCTGTGAAATGTTGATTCATGTTGCATCAGTTTTTTTTTTTTGTTTTTTAAGATTGCAGAATTCTATCTTTAAGATCCTTAGGTCTTCACTCTTAAAGAGGAAAAATGTATTTTAAACCTTTTTTTTTTTTTTTTTTCATTTTGATGCATGCTTTAAAAAGTCCTTGTATTATTTTGAGGTCTCAGATAGGTGTTGAAAAACTCAAATGGGGTAACTGACTATTGGGGTGGTTTTTACCTAAATATATACCCAAAGATGTGTTGATTGCGTTGGATGGAATTGACCTTTGCGATTGTATTTCCTATTCTCAAGAGGCTCTGCAGAGCACAACCTGTTCAGCAAGCCATGCCTCCATTCCTGAGAAAACGGGCAGAGTTTTCCGATAAATACAGAAGGCTGGTGTTCCCCTCAAGCATTGGTGCTTAATTTTCTTTAACGCCCTCTAAATGCATAATACGGGTAGACATTTTAACATTTTGTCCTTTTAACATTCAAGCCCTGTAACTGTAGGAAGCTGTAAAGGCTTCCTGCTGAGCGTAGATTTACCTTACCAATAATGCTAAATCCATAAGGCGGCCATTTTGTCTTTGACCTAGAAATGGGAACGCTCTCCCGGGCGTGTCAGAAGCAGCTTGATTGTCTTGTCTTGATAAGAATCCAGGAAGTGTGGTGATGGCTGCTGAGCATGTGATCAGTTGACTTCACTCCTGTTCAGCAGGTTTCTTCTTTTTGGTTTTTTGGTTGTTTTTTTTTGGTTTCCCTGTGGTTTTTGTCCACAATCTTATTTCCGGCCTCATGGCTTTAAGAGAGGAAAAGCAAAGCTGCACCAAGTGACGTGTGCATGGTCGTAGACCTCCTTTTAATGATTGTATACTCTAAATGAATAAATAAGTAATAAAAAAAAAAGGTTGGAAAATTTAGAAAGGAAAAAAATAACTCAGGTAGTTCTCAGCAGCCCTGCCCTGCAGGTGTCTCATTGAAATGTGTCCCCTAGTGATGATAGTGACTTTTTCCCCCGTTATGACCTCTCAGTACTAGTCTGATCTTTCGTGTGTCCATTTACATATTATACAATGAATTATTAATCTAATTATTAATCTTTTTGTGTTTTGTTTTGCCATTTTTTGCTTTCTTTTACAAAAAAAATTGTACAAATGCTTCTCACCACTTGATGCTCATTGCCCATTTAGAATGTATTTTGTGAAGAAAGGGGTTAAATGGGATCTTCATTGTTGATGCTCACTCACTACACCCGGCTGCTGGTAGCATTAAATGAAATACTCAAAATTGTCTCTTAACATCAGCTAAATGTTCCTCACCAGCAATACTAGGTGGAATCATGTGGTTGAAGTGGAACATGCAGCACCACGTTCATTTATAAACCAGCTTTAACATCAGCCTCCCCACATGAGGGTGGCGCTCGGCTCGAGGGGATAACAGCCAGCTCATCTCGTCCAAACTCTTGTCTCAGCTGTGTCCTGTACTCCAGCAGCCGGCTGTGTGTAGAGTGGGTATTGTGTTTGTGCGCTGCATCTGTGCTGTTTAAACAGAAATCCACTGAATGTATCCTAACAGTCCAAGAGGCAGGGCGAGCAAGCGTGGCCAGCTGAGTTTAGATGGGTGGTGCTGGCATTTTCCTCAGTCAGGCCGCTGTGTGTGTGTGTGTGTGTGTATATGTATGTTCCAGTCAACCCTTCTGTGTGTATGTTTGGCAGAACACCTTCCCTCCCTCATAACACACACTCACACATTGTGGTTCGTTTAAGTACAAATGTCAGGTCTCCAGTATAAATAAGGCGAAGGAGACTATAATATATTGGCCACCCGCTGCTCTCTCTGTACTATGTGGACTTTAAACATTTCCTATGCAGTTGTTTCTTTTGTTTACACTCAAATAAAGTTGTATTTCTTTGAATTCAAAACGTTTTCTGTCTTTCTTTTCTCAAACATCAGAAATACTAAAAATCAGTTTATAGTTGGGACTGTTCTACTAAGATGGACATCAGCGTTTGCACGGAATCCAGAGTGTTAAGCGCTGCCTTCACTCGCTGAGGGGTTTAAAATAGTCGTCATAAATGAGCCTCTCGCTCTCGTGTTCATTTTCTCCCATTGTAGAGGGGACATAAGGTAAGCAGTGCCTTCATATTTCTTTCTTTAGCGCGGTGCTCATTCACATAACTGACACCTCTACACATGTTCAGGGCAGAAACAAACACCCTGTGTTACCTCATAGTGAGTCTGAAACCTATGGACAGATTTCAGTTTCACCTGGGTCACAGCACCAGTAGTAGTAGTACTATTATAAAGTAATGCCATTTATTATTTGCTAGTACTTACTTTTTTATGAAGACAAACTTCTTCCACTGATTAATAGCCATGGCAAAGTAGCTTAGTGAGGCAGTTTAGGGGCTGGTTGGCTGGTGCTTTGCAAGCCATTTGCACCTATGTTCCCTTTACCAAAGTTTCTCCTGTAGGTGGCATCGTTTTTCTTAGAGCCTGTTTTGTTTAGCTTTTAACAAAGGTATTGGGTGCAATTTAATTTGGATATAACATGAAAATCAGAAACTCCCAAGACGATGTGGAAACGTGATAAACTAGGGAGAAATCTTTTTACACTAAGACGTACTGGATGATAAACTACATCAATGAAATGGCTCGACGAGAAGAGGAAGGGACGGCACAAAATATAGTAATGGTACAAATGAAATGGTTATCCACAAATTGCTTGCCCCTAATTCTTTGCTGATGACCGTTTACCTTAATCCTACATTTTGTCATGAAAAGTGACCTTAGAGATGGGTCTGTTCCATTAAAGTGTACCAGTAAGCCACACAGAGGAGCCAGGCCAATGGATCTCCTACAGCTAAATGGAATGCAGCCATTGTTCATTAGTGTTACACCAGGGCTTTTTCTGCTGTGACATATCAAAATGCAGAGTGTGTGCCAGTGAAAAATGCCGAGTTTCTTTTGATATTTGGAGCAATTTCCTGCCCTTACTGAGTGACTCAGTGAGTTGGAGTTGGTTTGGATTGACAAGAAGCCCCAAGACAGGTTTCCCCACAGGAGCACAATAACACGAATCAGACTTAGTTGTAGTTCCGTGCCTCCACAACTAGATGTCAGCACAGCTTCATTTCATTCAACACTGCAACTGATGTTGCAGTGGGTTTGTGGCACAGTATATTAATGGATGATCTCAAGCAGATCAGGAGGATGAGGACTGGATAAGAACGTTCGCTGTGTGAAATGTACTGTGGAGCATATGTGTGCCTGACATCTCTTTGCTGTGAAGTGCATCTGCTTTCCAGCAGGCAGGTGGAGCGAAGTAGCAGTGAGGCGGTGGGAGAGATGAGTCGTGAACTGCAGGTTTGCACATTTACAATGACACGACACGACACGTTCACGGCTTTGCTGATCAAACGCAACAGCCGGGACCTCAAGCATCTCCTGAGCAGGACGGCAGGAGCAGAGGAGCACCTGTATGTGATGTGCGAGGCCCCCAACAGATGGCTGGGAGGTCCTCGGTTGGTGTTTGTGTGGATGTCTGCATCTACTGTGCGTGTGTGTGTGTGTGGCTGTACGTGGCTCTCAGAGGAGCCAATTAGCTGTGGCAGACTGAGAAGGTGCCACAGAGCGCAGAGATCCAGAATGCGTCGCTTTTGGCGGCGGCGGCACAAACTCGCCTACTCTGCCAGAATCAGCCAAGTGCACCAGTCGCCTTTAGTCACCACAGGGCTCGTTTGTAAATAGTTTTACTCTACCTATGTGTTTGCACTGAGCATTCGACAAGTGACTCACGTTAAAAAACCCAGGAAGCTATGGAGGCCCAAAGTCAACTGATAAATTGTGGAAAAATTGAATGATTTAAAAGTGAATCATTATTATGAACTATCATTTTATCATTCTTAATGTCATAATAACCTATCATGAAACCTATAATTACATTATAGAAATATTTTATTTTAAAATGAGCATTTTCCAAAGGTCTGTTTTCATGAGTGACTCCCTTTCACATTTTCATTTGGTACATTGCAATAAAACTAGCTCCTAAATTGACGGAATGTTAATTACTCTCTTTGTTTATTTCCCGCAGCAGCCCCTGGTTAATTGATTAAGAAATACTTTGGCATTGTTCTAGGTAACGATAACTGGCCAGATTTGGTGGCAGTGAGCTTATTTAAGAGAGGCAGGGACAACACCTCTGTCATGAAAAGGGACATGAAATGAAAGTGCTTTTATGAAATAAAAACAGACTTTTTGAAAAAAGGTATTATGAAACAAAAACTTCTATAATTAAATCAATATGAACGCTTATAAAACTAAAAAACGAATGATGACGACTTCTCAAATAATTTCACCAATTATTTGTTCATTTATATAATTTCAAAATAACTTATTTATTTGATATTGAGCCCTTTGGGGCTCCATAACAAACATCTCAGAATCGTTTTTTTCTTTGGTTTGGAGCCACCAAACCCTTTTTAGTTTTGAGACATTGTATGCTTTTTGACGCATAGACAACTTAGAGTAATTTCCGCTGCAGATATGTTTGAGTTTAACTGAGTACATTACTTTGTGGACTAAGATTTTCATTTGAGCAGGACACGCAGAACGTATGACGCAGGACCTTGATGGTTGTCTTAATCTCATGCAGAGCAGCTGACGTAGTCTTGACGTTGAAGTGATGCAAGCCGTGACGTAGTTGAGACTCCAGAGGAACGTGATCCCCCTGAGGTGCCTTCAAACCCAATTCAACCCTGGTCCTGAGGAGAGTCGTTCCTCAGAGTTGAGGAGATGTCAAGAAGGAGGAAAAGAAGAGGGGGCAGATGTGTGGCAGCTGCAGAGGGAAGGAAACAGAAAGAGAGAGAGACACATTCACACTCTTCAAAGACCTTTCAAGCATGTTGACAGGGAGGGATGTATGCGCTCCACCTCATCATGGAAACAACCAGAAAACATCCCTGCACATGAGATTATGAGGCTTTTCATCCAGAAAAATAACAATATGAAAACATGAGTACATGCATAACAACCATTTGTTCCTGGATTTTGTGGGTTTGTGAAAAACAGTTGGCAGTATTTTTGTAATTTCACTTCACGTAACATGCTGCTCACTTCTTATATGAGCCGGAACTCACTCTCATCATCATCACGTCATTGATTTCCTCTGCATTTCTTGGAGCTACTTGTGACATGTAATGTGGCAACAAGACATTTGTCTCTGTTGCCTCTTTCATGCCTGCAGTCACTCTATGAACAGAGCTGTGGACAGACACGTACAGACAGATCAGCTCTGCTAAAGATAAGGTGTTAAAATCGTCCTTATGTCTTTTGTTGTCTGTTGTTTATTCACTGTTGCTGCTGCTGGTCATTTTTCCTGCAAGCCAGGAAATAACCTGATCTACTGTACATCTACCATCCTCTCCACTCCATACTTTTCAAAAGCATTCTGTTGTGTAGTTGTTTTTTTTTTCCTGTAATTGTACTCCTATCATAAATGCCTCCAAAACACCTAAAAACGGAACCTCTTATGTATAAGAGGAAGAAGAGAGCACCTACTTGTAAGCAAATACGTTATTCTCCCCCACATGCGAAGACATTCACACACACACACACACACAAACATCCAGAATGCACCTACATATGCAGACACACACTCTTCTATACCAGTGACAATGATACTCAATGAAGGCAATTGACTAAACTCGAAAGATGATGCCCACTTTTCTGCCGAGGGAGATCGAGGTGACACGCTGACTCACACTTTGCCTCATTTCCTCCCAGGAGACAGGATCGCTGCTTTTTGGTGAACCCCTTTACTGAATATGGGACATGAGTTTGGCCGATACCGTGGTGACGTAGCAACATCTGGTTACATTGCATTACCTGATGTGCGCTGATTAATTTCTTCCACAGACAAATTGGATCTTGATCCTCCTCCCCTCCTGTCAGTGAGTCATGGGAGCCCCACTGTAGCAGCGTCGTCAGGCAGAATGTGATTGAATGTGAATAATGTGTGGGGGACGTAAACCAATGAGAGGATTATGGACTCGCCGTGGCCTTGTGACCTCAAGTTCTGTCTAGGCTGACCACTACTTGCCCTAGTCATCATGCATCAGAGAAGTTTATTAGACACACACACACTTGTGCGTGCACACACACACACACACACACACCTGACCAATCCATTATAGCAGGCAGTGAACTGATATCCATACAAAGCGACAGATGCAAGATGGAGCCATGTAAGAGCTCATTGACCTCTGCCGTGTTCTGGGCGCCGTGTTCGCTGGCGCAAATTACCCGTCCATCCATCCCATGCATCCTCCCAGGAAAATGAGGCCGACTGTGGATCACATCTCGCATATCCTGCACAGATATAGCCCACTCCCGTCCAGACATTTGAGTCCTTTCATGCGTGTGTGTGTGTGTGTGTGTGTGTGTGTGTGTGTGTGTGTGTGTGACAATGAAAGAACTAACCACAGAGGAAGTGAGGGAGAGAGAATATGAAGCGAGAAATTATTATGTCTTTGGAGTTTTCGCTGCACTGATGTCTGCCCTCGAGGAACTTTTATATCGAACTGAATCAAAATGTTTCATTTTAGGTATAATTGTTTGTGTGTGTGTGTGAGATTTGTCCAACTGGTCACTCGCGGTATTACAACGAAAGTGTCCCATGTAGTGGAGTTCTTAAAATACATCCATGGTTCACAGACACAATGTTTCTATCTTCATAACATTATGTCTTCATCATCAATTACATGTCTCTTGTCTTCATCAAGGACCACAATGATAATAAGTCTTGGATGCTATCTGTAGATGTGTGTGATTTAATGTCTCTTTTGTAATGTCAAACAAACTAAAAAAGTCTAATTAGGGAAAGGTAGCTTTCGTTGTTAGTATTAGCTTACCTGCTAAAATAATACAGTTAGAAGAGTTAATGCAGTGATGCTACAGCAGTATGCATCAGTATATAGATGATTAACGATTTCCTACACTGGCCGGAGCAGTTTTATGAAAATAGAACACGTTACATTTGGTCACTTTTGGAGCTATATACATCTGAACTCACAACAAGATAAGACCGTGCCCCATTTAATTAGAACTTGTTTCTGAAAAATGCCTATGTCCTTTCACTTTAGGTATTAACATACTGATTTATTGTTTTTTTTGGCAGTTGTCTTGCTTGAAGAAAATCTCTCAGTCTCTCCAGAGACTGGTTACATTTCACCATGGATCTGTATTTTTTATAGTTTAACAAGCCAATTTGTCATTCCCTGTCTCTTGTTACATCAACTTCCTCGAAGTCAGTCAACCATAAATAGGTGTGCTGCTGTCAATATAACAGTCGTATTATTTATACATTCAGCATTTCTGTTTGTCTCTCTTGCTCTTATTTCCCACAAGTGTGTCACATACAGAAAGGGGAATCCAAACTTCTATTAACATATCAAAAGCAGATTTCCCATGTTGCCACAGTGTGAGAAGGTCATCACACACACACACACACACACACACTCACACACATGTCATTACAGAGATCAAACACTAGGAACATACTGTATATCAACCACGATCTTCTTTTCGTGCAACGCCCACCTCATTTTTGCGTCTCCTTCCTCCTCGTGTTCTTTTCTGCCTTTCACTTTATCTCCCACTCATTCATACAGTTTTCTGTTTGAACAGAAGATTTTTTCCCTCTCTGACGACAGCAGAAGACCCAGTGGTGAAGTGCATCAAAGTTTGTTTCATGTTGGGGTGCAAACGTTGGCTCTTTATTCCAAAGCTCTGATTGGCTTTAGAGGAATACACTGGGTATTTGGAAGACTCGTCCTTTTTAGTCAACTTACTTTGTAAGTAATGAGAACGCGTACATTAGTGAACTGTGTGTTGCTAGATCTATTTATCTAAGTTAGTACATCTAACGCTTTAGCAACATAATATCTGAAGTTAAGGAAAAGACGAATTGCTTACGAATGTTCTCTGTTAATTCGCACAAAGTTTTCCAAGAAGCGTGTAGCTGATAGAGGTGTTTCTATTTCAGGTGAGCAGCAACTAGTCATCTACTGCAAATCACAAATGTTAACCCTCACGGTGGTACCAGAGTGGATCAGCAAAGACCTTAGGGTTCATCCTCTGAGATCCATGAATGTCTGTACAAATGTATGCCCCAATCCATCTAATAGATGTTGAAACCTCTCACTAAAAACCAATACCGTCAACCTCATGGTGGCGAGAGAGGTAAAACTAGGGGATCTGAGACCATCATCCTCTGGGGACCACAAATTAACAAAAATCAGGGCAATCCATCAAATAGTTGTAGAGATATTTTCAGTCTGCACCAAAGTGGTGGACCAGCTGACATTGCCATGCTAGGCTAAAAAGTAAACCAGAGCTTTATTTTTCACATAGTGTCTTTGGGTAATAAAAGAATAATCCACTAATGTTTTATTTATCAGCAATATTAACATAATCTGAGTTTGTTGAACATGTAAAAACTCTGTTTGGTTGCTGTTTATCTTCCTCCAGAATCACATGTGCTTTGTCTGTTTAGCTCTTTAGTTCATTAGCATGGCTGACTGCTTGACCTCTGACCTTGTGAAAAAGAACACTTAGAACAAAAATCTGTTTATTAACTACTTAGTAACATTAACTATTACAGACTAGATGGAATGGTGTGCCTTATTAGAAAGTGAGAACCCAACAACAACTCCCCTGTCTGCTGGCATAAATGTGGATACGTTGTTAATAAACAGATGTTGGTCATAGAAGGAGCATAAACAGGAGCCAAAGGGATTTTTCACAACCTGAAAACCCCGTTAAAACCCCATTAATATAGTCATTAATTACAACCGATAAAGGCTTTACAAAGAGTGTTTTATTAGAATGAGAAAGTGGTCCCGTTTAAAGCTGCTGTCATTCTCTTCCTTTTGAGAAAATAAAAGTTGATCCGTCCTGTATCCTGACGTGTTGGCATGGAGCAGCAGTGTTAATGATCTACGGGGAACACGTGGGTAAGTTCGAAGTACATTGAGCTAGATGATGTGTGCACAACATTTTAAAGTCATCGGAAAGCAAGATAATAGGCTGGAATGACGTCCTTGCTTCTGCTGGGGTAATGATTTCGTCAATATCAATTGAGTACAGCAAACACAGTGCTATTGGCATAACAGATCACTGATCGATTAAGTGGCACACTGCTAGTTACTCATTCAAAATGAAACGGTTGTAGGGCTATTAGGCATTAGGCACTGTATATCTTGTTGTAGATGCATTTGTTTGGGTTATTTAATTGGATAATACAGAATAAAAATCTTTCTGGAACAACTCTATGAAGGAAAAAGATGTGTAATTTGAAAGTGGTTGTTCATAGTGACAAAACCGGAGAGAACTATCAGAACCCTTTGCAGCTTTTTAGCTTCCTACAAGTCGTTGTTTTGATTTTACGGCCAGCAACATTACGGTAGGCAGTAGGCAGCTGTTTGCAGTGGGGGTTTTTTGCAGTGAAAAACCCCCACTGTGTGCTACCCACAGAGCATCAGCAGCTGAACTTAGCTCATGAACAGAGTGGAGCATTTAGCCGTTAAAGAGCCAGACATTTAGTGGAGACCAAAACAGAGATAAAAAGAGAATGTGGTGTGAAGACACAAAACAATATTAGCATTCATTTAAAATGTGGCGTTTGTGTCCATCTGACAAATAAATGTAAGTCTATTACATTTGTCACATGGACACAAACAGCACATTTTAAATGAATGCTAATGCTGTTTTGTGCCTTCTCAAGGTGAAAATAAGCCGCTGTTTGCTAACAGGTTTGCCTTTTCAATTTAATATGTCAGTGTTAACAGCTTGATGCGTTGCCCTCAGGTGGTAAAAGAAAACGTTCAATTCATCCAGGTTTAAGGAAACACTATCCTCACATGGTTAGAAAGTCAGGGCAGCGCGGCAAGAAAAATGGAACGCACTCATTTTTTAACACTCTCTCTATCTTTATTCTCTCCACTTGTAAGGGAAGAAACCAGCACAGCATACTCAATGCACAGACACTTTTCTAAAATTGAGACATAAGCTTATAAGCTCTGAGATTTTCCCCAGACTTGTAAAGCCAACATCTGTCAGCTGACACCACAATATCTGTGAAGCCTCTGGGCCCATCAAATATTGAAGCAAAGCACATAAAAAATGCACGAGGTTAACAATTCTGTGTTGTTTCTCTGGTTCGTCTCCTCCTGATCATCTTTAAAGGGCCCAGAGAAGCAGTGCCCCGCAGACATCCATCAACATCCAAATAGTTCCCAATACGATTGTACTCTTTCTATTATATGATTATACGATTTTTATTATACGATTTTATGTTTCCAGGTAATGTCTTTGTTACTGATGTAAAGTAAGTAGAAAACAAGAGGGTTAATAGCTCGTAAGCTATAATTTCTTCATTATTGTATCATTGGCATTATTGGATTTCTACATTTCTACAGTTCCTTATGTGTTTGAAACGTCTTTCACTTTTCTCTACATAATTCAAACAGCTGACACTGTGGCCATCTCGCTATGATTATTGGTTCAACCTACAGCTATAATTATACACCACTGCTTTCATGCATATTTAGACATAACACTTCATTACATGTACCCACAGTGAGCTCCAGTTTTTCTGTATTAAATGCGCCCACAGTTTAATGCCGTTAAACACCATCAGTTCTACATTTTCTCTCATGCTGTATATAATAGTTGAGGAGAATAAAAGACATGCATTTGAAGTGCAAATCTACTCTCATCGCAACCATCTCCACCGTGTCCCCACCTCTGTCTTTTTCCTTCACGATTACATTTCCTTTCCTCACTTTTTCTTTCTCCCTCTGTGACAAAAGTTACAGTTACTCTAATGAAGACCCGAGAGACTTCATAATCTCTCGTCACCATAAAGGTCTGCAGGCCTAACGACAGAGTGACAGGGAAAGACTAAGAATAATCTTCATTATCATGATAATTGTTTGACTTAAGAAGCCTTTTTCAAAGCTGGAGATTCTTTTGATGTGTGAAAATAACTGGGGAAAGGACCCACATTTCAACTGCAAGATCCCCCATTGCAACTGTAGCAAATCACCTTGCACTAAATGTGAACCCCTCTATCATACCATTCCCCTTGCAGCAGCAGAAACACCGCCATATGTTGTTGTGATTTGTCTCAAGGCTGCTGTGTTTTGGCATGTGGTGATGGTGGATGCATCCATCAGGCTGGATAGGACAGGGATTGAGAGATTAGAAGCTGTACTGCTGTCCTCGCTGTCAGCAATGGCAACAAACGATGTGACGCTGTCGGGGTAAGCGGCACATTTTTAAGAATCCGGTTATGGATGAGAGTGTGTGTTATTTACATACACGAACACACACACAGTGTTGAATCTTGCTGTAGCTCTCTCTGAGGGGGCCCGCTTCAGCAGAAAAAAATGCTAATGATCAGTGGCACTGCGATAACTAGCATGGAAATGCTCTAAAGTTAAAAATTTTAAATGTTGACACTATTCTTAATGGAAAGCAAATATTGAGCTTTTGTTTACCCGTGGCTAACAGTCGAAGCATTTGTTTGTTACCTATGCTTTTTGGCCACTTGGGAACAACTGAACAAATTAATATATGTAAGTATAAATATATTTTTAAGGTGACATATTATCACCTTAAAAATGTGTCATTGGGAACTTGATAGCAAACTGCAAATGTATACATCCAGCACACACAGGACAACATTATCATTCATTTGTCGGTCTTTTCCACTACAGGAACCTTAAGAGGAGCTTCCCATAACCTGAACCTGTAAGAAACCTGTAAGGTCTAGATTCTAGGTTCTGCCTTGTTCGCTACTGTGTTTTACAAACCAGATCTTTTGGCATGTACGTGAATAAAAAGGCAACACCGTATGGAGACCACCGGACAAACATTATCATTTTAACATGCTGATTGGGAGTGAACAGGTCGACTACCCCATAGGACGCACCGCAGGCTTCCAGTCCTGCTCTCTCTCTGCTCTGAACCATCAAAAAAAGTAGGTTGATGAGAGCCGTGAGAGTGAAGCTAAACTTTAAAGTTGTGGACCATAAAACCAAACAATGAGTTGAAAGACATTATAAAGCTCTTGTAGGGCTGATGTGATTCATATTTCAAAAAAAATCAGCTCAGCCTTGTATACATTTTCGAAAACCAAATATTGCTTTTGATGAGAGAACACCAGACACAAACAAAAACACTATTGAACCTACTCCACTTGTGGTCAACAACCACACAGAGCACCTTGAACGTTTTCATTTTCTTGATTTGAAGATAACAGCATGAACCTCTTTTCACAGTAGATAGAATAATTTTTACCAGACACACAAAAATGGAGGATGTGTTGTTGATCCTCTTGACATATTTTGGGCAAAGTTACTAATGCGACAAACTTACAAAAACACACAGTTCTTTGTTCATTACTGTGTTGTATTGGCAGATCACTCTGACAGACAAAGGTGAAGGTGAAGAGAAAAGAAAAAAACAACAGGGTGGGATAGAGGGACGGATGGATGGACACTGTGCCAGACAGAGAGATCTTATCATCCCCTCTTTCTAATTAACAGCCTCTCAGACAGACAGATTGCAGATTGAGTTTGGTCTTAAGTGCTCCAGCATCAATTTCCTCCACCTTGTCCTACATGGGCTGATAATTAGGACTGTTGAGCATTACAGTACAAGGCTTCCACTCAAATGACAAGCAATCTGTCTAGGGTGGCGTTTCCCCACAAAATAACACAAAACATTTGAGACATTTTCCCATAATTAAAGGGCATTTTAGAAGCCTCACAAAGATATTCCACGGAGTTTATTACAGTATTGTGAGAATGTCTAATTTATACTGACATCTGCATGCTATGTTAGATACATAATCAGTCTTTAGACACACAAATGCTTCTATGCTTCAACCAAGAAGGACTTGATTGTGAATTTAAGGCATTTACTGTATGTTCTCTTTATTAATTCAGCAACTTATGTTAACATAAAATGGGGAGTTAGGGTACATATTGATATATACCGTATTTTCCGCACTATAAGGCGCACCTAAGAGCCTTAAATGTTCTCAAAAATCGGCCGTGAGCCTGATAATCTGGTGCGCCTTATGTGTGCACTGAATTCCAAAATCTGTAAAAATGT
Source organism: Gadopsis marmoratus (assembly GCA_036023855.1). Taxonomy (NCBI): domain Eukaryota; kingdom Metazoa; phylum Chordata; class Actinopteri; order Centrarchiformes; family Percichthyidae; genus Gadopsis; species Gadopsis marmoratus. The sequence continues at coordinate 23,753 of JAVQJF010020875.1, forward strand.
TGTTGTGCGACTTTGGTAAGCGCTCCACTTGATTGACTGTCGGACCATTTCCCGCTGACACAGGGACGTAATACATACACTACGTATGCTGGCAGCGATAAACCAATCAGAGAACATTACGTGTTACGTACAGTACGTACGCTTACCCCCGCCACTATGGAATGATAGGAGTGCCACAATAAAGAATAAATATGTAAATAAAAGAATAAAAGAATATCACAATAAATGTGGAAATATAAAGAGAAATAAATAAAAAAATAAGACAATAAATGTGGAAATATAAAGAGAAATAAATAAAAGAATAAAAGAATAAGACAATA
>JAVQJF010020881.1:0-29083 GCA_036023855.1 Gadopsis marmoratus
AATCGCATGGTGTCTGTTTTGCATTCACTCACTACTTTCTTTCTCCCTTATAACCTTCACTTCTTCCTTGCGTCTCTTAAAATAAAATTATAAAATTTAAAATAATGTTTAAAATCAACTAAAAAGGTTATTGCAGATAGCTAATTGAATGCTAAAGTGAAAAAATTAGTTTTCAGCTTGCTCTTGAAGATGTGTAGCAGCTGGCTTCCCTGATATCTGTTGGCAGTTTGTTCCAAAGCTTTGGGGCATAACTGATAAAAGCTGCATCCCAGATTTTCTTACTGTTGTTTCTGAGAACATTCAATAGTCCAGCAGCAGATGATCGTAGTGTTCTGTGTTCTGCAGAGTTTTGAATGAGCTGAAGTCTGTCAGTGTTTTTTTTTGGGAGGCCAATAATAAGTGCATTACAGTAATCGAGTCGGCTTGAAATAAAAGCATGAATCAGTTTTTCTGCGTCTGACTGATTTAGAAATGGTTGTACTTTAGCTGTTTCTAAGGTGGAAGAATGATGTTTTTATCACCTTGTTAATGTGGGACGTGAAGCTTAGATCTGAATCTAAGATAACACCGAGATTTGTAACCTCTGATTTAATCCAGGGAGTTAATTTCCCCAGATTATCAGACAAAATTTCTCTTTTTGCTTTCGGCCGACAAATAGGACTTCTGTTTTGTCCTCGTTTAATTTGAGGAAATTATTGCTAATCCAGTTATTTATTGCCAAAAGACAGGTGGTAATGGAATTTACAGCTGCAGCATCATTTGGTTCAGCTGTGATGTACAGTTGCGTGTCATCCATGGTAATGCATGCATAAATGAAACAGGAACACAGAGATCACACTTACATTGACTCCAACATAGACTCTAGGAAACTCAGACTATGACGCCACAAGGATACAGAGAACTGAACACACTTAAACACACAGGACACTAACGAGGGGATGGACCACAGGTGAACACAAGGAAACAAGTGAAACCACTTACACAATCAAGGAGACACAAGGGCAGCAGAGACTGGGCACAAACGCAGGCACAGACACTCAAATCCACAGAACAACAAGACAGACACGGAGAACTAAAGCCATAAACCCACATGACCGGGAAACACACATGAAACACTGACAAACAGACAGGGGACGACATAGGAGAACCCAAAACTGTAACACACAACAAGTAATCATACAGGCGTCCTGACAAGGGTCATGACAGTAGGGGGGTGGAGGAGGGGCAGTATACAGTCAGGGCAGACAATGGGGGTTGCAGCAGGGAGGTGCAGATTGCTGATCAAATCTGTTGAAGAATAGGTTTACACTGTTCGCCCATTCCCGATCTTCCGCAAGCTGGGAGTTGGGTTCCTTGTGGCCTGAGATGGTTTTAAGGCCCCGCCAGACTCTGCTGATGTTGTTCTGCTTCAACTAATTCTCCACCTTTGTCCTTTAGTTCTTCTTTCCCTCCCTGATATTCCTCCTCAGTTCCTGCTGCACAATCTTCAGCTCCTCTTTATTTCCTGACTTAAAAGCCATCTTCTTCTCCAAGTAGTATAAAGCCATCAGTGTCTTAAAGGGAGCTGCATGATAAATGTCCTCGAGTGATGTCATTTGAGCCAGTGTGGGTCGGGGCTGAAGATGAAAATGATTGGTTGGTGTGGAGTTAGAAAGAAGGGAGCTGACAGATTGCAGCCTGCTGTTCAGCGCTGCTGCAGGCTACATTAGCCACTAACTAGCATAACATGCCACAATCTACCATTCAGTTGTCCCAATTGAATTTGTATTGATTCTAAATGAATGAAACAAGAGCTGAATTGTGGGTACTGTAGGTGTCAGGTTTTGACCAAGGAGACGCTCATGTCGAAAAATACAGAAAACATCTGTGGTCTATTTACACCTTTTTTGAGTCAGAAAGTGTTACAAGAGTGTGATGATAAAGATGTCGAGGACTCCTTTAAGGGTTGAAACAGAATGATTTTTCTGTAGATGTGTTGATAATAAACTCACCAGGAATCGTCCTTAGCCGTATGTTAGGTTTATGTTAGTCTGCAGAGTTAAATAGAGTTGATCTGGTTTCTGACATCACGGTCACATGACCATGTGTCTGCTGCCACAATGTCTCATCTTCCCATGGAAGATCACAGTTCAACTCTGTTCATCAGTCACATGTTATCGCTTTATTTTCCTTCAGCTGAAGATTTATATTCTAACAGAAAAACATCATAACTGAAACAGATAAATCACAGAATTTCTGAAGTTAAAGAGGAGGTTTGTCTCAAAGCAGAATACAGTTCCACCTGTAATTGCTTGTTGGAGTTTAGTCTCCAGTGGAGATGCTGGAGTTTTAGTTTAGCTCTGTAATAATCTAAATGTAATAATAATAACTGTCTGTTTTCACAGTGTAAGTTCAGAGTGTTTGTCTCAGCAGTTTAAATAAAGTTTTATTCTTTCTGTCTGTCAGAGAAGCGAGGGAAAGGTGGAGATAAAGTTTCTTATGGAGGAGCATTACTACTGAGGACAGAGAGAACAACGGACAGGAGCAAGCAGGTGGGTCCTCACACCCATCGATTGGCCCCGAGGACATCTGGGGCATCTGGGACCACAATAAGAGCATCAAAACAACAATATAAAAATATGTCATCACACGTTACTGTTGTAGCAGGTGGAGGTGGAGCTAGTTTCATCTGTTTTATATTCTGTTTGCTAGTTTAGTCCAATGGTTCCCAAACTAGGGGTAGTCATAAGAGAGGAAAGAACAATTGTTCTTAAATATAGTACTGCAATATATGTACTGGTTATTGACTCTGCTGTCAATCTGATTTACTCTTCACTGTAAATGGTAAATGGACTCTATCTTATATAGCGCTTTTCAACCGAACCGGTTCCCAAAGCGCTGTAACAGTAATCTAAGCTAGAACCATTCACCCATTCACACACCGATGGGGACACAGTTGCCATGCTGGCCTCCACCAGGGGCAACTTGGGGTTCAGTGTCTTGCCCGGGGACACTTCGACATGTGGACAGCAGGGGCTGGGATCGAGCCACCAACCCTGGGGTTAATGGACGACCGCACTACCCTCTCAGCCACAACCGCCCCCATATATGAAGATTACTGGCAAAAACCACACACACAAACACACAAACACCTACCTCTTTAGCCTTCTGCTTCAGGCGAGCCTGTTCAGGATCTTCTTGTCTGGCGCGACTCTGGAAAGTAAAACACAGATCAGTCAGATGTTATCTGATGACCTTTAAACATGAGATGTCTGCTAACGGCTAACAACTGAGCAGCTGATGCAGGTCTTCAAAATACATGACATCATCAAGGTAATTAGCTGTGTGTGTGTGTGTCAGTGTGAGTGAGTGTGTACCTTGGCAGCCTTCAGCAGAATCTCTCTCTCTTGTTCGTCCTTCCTCTGTTTCTCCATTCGCTCCAACTGTTCGAAGAAACGCAGCTGAGAGCGAACGTCTGTTGTCGGTTCATGATGCTCTTCATCCTGACGAGGAGGAGCAAATAATTAACAACGTACCATCTCATTGTGAACAAAATCAAAGATCTTTGCATTTAAATTTAAATCTATCACAAAGTTATTTCTGCTTTAAAAAAAACACACAACACATGTTTTGTCATTCTGCACCTGTGTGTGTGTGTGTGTGTGTGTGTGTGTGTTCTTGCCTTTCCCCCGTCTGATCGGTGCTGAGCGACGGCTGTAACCTTCTCCAGCAGGGAGCGCAGTCTGGACTGGGTGGCATGAGAGATGAAGTTCACCACCTCCATCGGCACCTCGTTCACACCGAGCTCCTTAGCTGAGGACAGACAGGTGAGAGTCAGACAGACAAACAGACAGGTGAGAATCACACAGACAGACAGGTGAGAGAGTCACACACACAGACAGACAGACAGGTGAGAGAGTCACACACACAGACAGACAGGTGAGAGTCACACAGACAGACAGGTGAGAGAGTCACACAGACAGACAGACAGACAGGTGAGAGTCACACACACAGACAGGTGAACGAGTCACACAGACAGACAGGTGAGCGAGTCACACAGACAGACAGACAGGTGTACCTGTGTCCAGGATGCGGCGGTGCAGCAGGCCAGTGGGCAGGAAGGACTCGTCCTTACAGGAGCGGATCTTGATGCCGACCAGCTCCGAGCTGGTTGCTAAGATACGGGCATTTTCCTCGTTAAGGTTGACGCCGGCCATGGACGCCACGTCGTTGATGTCGTCATCATCTCTGAGGGCGAAGCAGACGGGTCAGGAGCAGAACCAGAGAGGAGACTTCTCTCTTTAACTTAATTTATTATTTATTCAGATTTCGCTCTGTAGTTGTTTTTCTCCTGTTTATCCTTTATTTTACTCGCACTTCCTGTTTGAGTCTTTTTATAGTGTCTCTCATATCCTAATCGTTTTATGCTGAATGTGCAGCAATTTGAATACAATCAAACCTGCCTCACCTGTTCATGAACAGTTCATACCCGACTGATCAGAACTTCACAGTGAGGAGTACACTGTGTACATGCTGCCCCCTGGTGGCTGATCTGTGAGCTACACGTCTACATGGCTGCTGGTCACTAGCAGGATGATTACATGTAGTCAGACATAATTGCAAAGCTCACGGTGACTTCGTGTCGGCTATTTCTAAGAAACCATGTTGTAGACGAGCTCTTGCTGTCAGAGCCTCACAGCAAGAAGCAAAACATTAAATCAAGTTATTGATCTGGTATCAGCCTTCTCAAAGGGTCATTTTTCCAATCTCAATCACTTTATATATTTATTTTTTTATTATGAATTATATATATATATATTCATTCAGTCTCTCACAGATGGCCTACCTTCACTAATAACCAGATAAAACAGCGACCCTAATGGTTTGCTCCTGATAATCTCCGTGTTTCTAAAAACGCTCTCATGATATAATAATTAATGAGGAAACGTCTGTTAGTCTTATGTTTCATTCAAAGACATTTTTATCTGACCTATCTTTTTCTTCTGTTTTAATTATTTTATTTTCATTGTGTTTAAATGCACTTTTGATGCATGAAAATCTTTGAATTGTGTTTGAAAAATGCAATCACCTGAAGGTCCCGCCCCCTGGGTCACTCAGCTTCCTCTGATTGGCAAGACATGCCAGGTGAACAGGACTTTTACCACTTAGAGTTGTGGGACCACGAACAAGTGTACCTGAGGAGAACACATAGAACAGCAATCATGTGGAGGTGAGTCCAGGATCTCTGCTGTGACTCCATCTGAATGGACCCAGGAAGTAAACGTGGACTCACCTTGAGGTCTGAGAGTCTGACTGATGACAACAGGCGTACGAGTCTGGACAGTGTGGACTCCGGCTCTGTTCACAGCCTGAGACGAAAGAACATTTACAAGTTAGGTTCAGGTTGGTGCTGGGGAATCTGGGTCGGGCCTGAGACCGGGAGATTACAGCACACAGAACGATTTCAAAGTTTCAGTCTTCGTGAAGTCAAATGCTGCTGATCGTACCATAGCGGTTGTGAGGGGTGGGTTCAGTCTGACGGTGCCGCCGGCTGGAACGATGGGTTGCCGCGGCCTGATGGCGGTGACGGAGCCGGGGGCAGCCAGGGGTGGCGCGGAGGTGCTGGGGGTCACCAGTGACTGCTGGTTGCTAAGCAGTGACTGACGCAGGGCAGGGAGGCTTTTCTGTGGAGCAACAACACGTCTGAGGGTCAAACCGCTTTCATGTATTTAAGTTACTCACAGTACTAGTGTAAGTAGTTTCAGTACTTCTACTAACAGACGCAATGGAAAAACAATAAATCAGCAACTATTTTAATAATCACTTAAATAATTTCCTCACGATAGCAAATCAATAGTCTTTGGATCTGGACTGTTGATGGGACAGAACAAGACATCAGAACTCAGCATGGGCTGTAAGGAAGTGTAGCGGACAAATATCATCATTTCTGACCAAATATTAGTAGCGTGTAACAAAAGCAGAGTAAACCATGTTCAACAGCAGCACTTCTGTCCAAAAGGAATGTGTGTTAGTACCAGCAGAACCAGCACCAGCAGGTAACGGGGCGTACCTTCAGGAAGGGGATGAGGTAGGGCTGTGGGGAGGACTTGAGCTCAGCCTGCAGACGAGTCGTGAACTCCTCCGGCTCGATCTTGGCGTCCTGAAAAAACACAGTCAGACTCACATTAAACACCAGCTGAGAGGCCTGCATGAAGCTGGTGGAGGGAAGCAGCTTACCAGCAGGTCCTGCACCAGGGCCTTCACATTCTTGGAGGTGTCTGGGGAGGGGGAGTTGTGGGACGCCAGCTTGATCAGCGTGGAGAGGAAGTTCTTACACTTCTTCACGTTTTCTTGCATCTCCTGTTAAAAAGCAACAGAGCACTGCTGAGTCAGGCAGCTTCTCTCAGGACGTCCCTCTGCACCTGTGGACAGAAGCTGTGACCGACCTGGGACACCACGTTGACTCTGCCAGGGGGCGCGGTGGTGGCAGTGGGTGGCGTGCTGGTCAGGGGGGAGGACGGGACACCCACAGGCTTGGCGACAGGCGTCCCCCCTGCTGTGATCACTGTCTGGGCCTTCTGAGGGGGGGCCATCTTCACCGACACAGCTGCACCGCCGGGGGCCACCGTGATGGCCTTCTGGGAAACGACCAACACCACGAAGGACAGAAACCGCCAGATGAACGCTACTTTCATTTATCGATCAGGGTCACTTTGTTTTTGTACAGTTGATCTTTATCTTTCCTACGCTGTATATAACTGAGACCACGAGGCGCCACCTTATGGCGTGCTGGGGTCGCGACAGCTCACTCCAGGCACTGCTGCTCATTCTAAGGTATGTTTTTACGTGTACTCTCGTGTTTCTGCAGTAAAGTGCTTCAGCTGCTGTTCATGTTAATGAAAAACTCATTATAGTTTATTGTCACCATCCTGGCGATTTGGCTGCTGTGTTGGTGGCGTCCTGCTTCAGCAAGATGTGAAGGCTCATCAGACCTTTACGACACTCAGGATTTTACACCTCCGGAAAATTATCACTATTATTTCATCTTTCATCAGCAGAAAAGCAGCGTTCACAAAGTCATCTGCCAGGAACGTGCAGTTTGTGAACGCTGCCTGAGTGCAGGTGAGGAAGAGGACAAACGCACCTGTACAGTGGTGGTGGAGGGAGACTGAACCATTCTGGTCTGAGCGGGGGAGGCCAGGCGGACGGTCTGAGGAGCCTGCAGACGACAGGGAGGGAGAGAAGACAGCGGAATGTAACAGCAAAGCATCATGGGAAATCTTTTTATGAGCAGTTGCATCTTAAACGTTTTAGGAAACTGTCTCCCTGTTCACCAGGAACATTAGATTCACAGGTATGTGTCACACTCAGGTTATTACAGTTATTGATTGGTTCATAAAATGTCTCAAAATGATGGAACGTACAAAATATTTATACATGAAAACATGCAAAAAGTCAAAGTCTTTTTGGTCCTGATCCTGTACTATACATAATGTGCTGATTCAGTAAAGAAACAATCTGACTGCATTTATTTTAGCCGATATCGATCCAACACATTGAAATCTTCCCGGATCGAGCCGATTCGGATCCTTAGGATCGACTCTGGGCATCTTAACATGTAAACTTCAGCATTATCAGCTTTCTTGTCATTAATAAGACCCGGGTCCTGCATGTGTACCAGACCTACCGTGGTAGCCGTGGTGACCCGGATGGTGGCCCCGGCCGTCGGTGTGGCCGGTCTATGGGTGATGCTGGCCACCGTTTGGCCCTGCTGCGTCTTGGCCTGAGCCTGGGCCAGAACCTGCTGGGGGACCATCACCAGCTGACCCGTCTCGGTCCTGACCAGAACCATACCTGGAGGAGGAGCAAACAGCTGTCAGAAACACCAGTCATTTCGACCCTCAAACCAAAAGTCGACTTTAATAATCGATTGATCGTCGCAGGGTTGGCTGTGGCTGACAGGATAGTGCGCTCGTCCATTAACCCCAGGGTTGGTGGTTCGATCCCAGCTCCCGCTGTCCACATGTCGAAGTGTCCCTGGGCAAGACACTGAGTTGCCCCCGGTGGAGGCCAGCATGGCAACTGTGTCCCCATCGGTACATGAATGTTGTGTGAATGTGCCCCCTAAATTTTTGTCTGCCCTGCGATTGACTGACGACCAGTCCAGAGTCTCGTCCCAAAGTTAGCTGGGATTGGCTCCAGCCCCCCCGCGACCCTTCGAGATAAGATAATGAATGATCGTCGCAGCCTTTGTCTATTAAATGTCACGGTGACGTCTTGTTTTGTCCGAAACCCACAGAGTTCATCATCATCATCACATGAAATCTTCGTCACACCTGAGAGGTTTGTGAATAGAACATTCTTGTGTTTTCTGGAATGTTGCGTTTTGCCATTCAGGGCCACCGTAGGAATCAGATCGGTTTGTCCTATTGATGATGAAAATGATTATTGGATTATCAAATTGGCTGCGGCTTCATTTTCTGTGGACGGACTACATGTTGAGGGGTTTTGGCAGGAAGCTGTGCAGTAGATGTGCACACACTCTGAACACCCTAACACTGAAGGCTGATTCAGGTTGGCTGCTAGACGTTCAGCTGTGTCTCTTACTAACGATTATATTATCTGTCTGTTGTTTTCTTGATTCATCGATCAGTACTTTGGTCTGAGACGGCAGAAAACCTCAGATCGTGTTAAAGTGACGGACGTCTGAAACCTACTGGCAGGATGTTTCCATCAGCACCCCCCCCCCTGCTGGGAATCTGGTCTTCTGATTCAGAGAATGTTCACTTAGAAAATGACCGAAACGATTGTTTGATTATCAAAATAGTTACCGAGTAATTCTCTGATGATGAACAAATCAGTGAATAATGGCTTCAGCTGCAGTCACACTGCAATTATCTGGTCTTGTTCAGCTCTAAGTGGTCTCCGCTCTCCGGAGCCGAGATCTACGACCTCCACAGATCAGAGCAGGACTGTAAACGTTGGTGTGAGATGGGCTCCATGCAGAAGGACCTCCAGCCCCAGTTTGCGCCTCTGTATCACCACCAAGTCAGAGCTGAGCCTCCGATTCACACCATAGAAAACCCAGGAGGAGGTTTCACATGACTTCCTGCTGCCCAAGGCTTTTCCAGACTCCAGTGTTTTATATTTTCATTTAAACACACGTTAATATAGTTACCATTTGCTGCTACCTGGACAGGATAAACCCTGTTTATGTTGCAGCTGACAGGATATCTTTCACCCAGGTGTTGCAAGAGTCTTTGGGTCTGGAATCAATATCTGGAGTCTGGAAAACCTCGAGACCAGCAGGAAGTCCAGCTCCTGAGTGTTTATCTTAAGTTTAGCTCGCTGTGTGGCTGGACTGTGATGGGAACACATGTCAACAGGTGACTCATCAGGTGAGGTGAACCAGGTGTTTGCTCACCAGGAGGCATGCTGAACCCGGGGGGCAGCTGGATGGTGGTCTGCTGCTGAGGCCGGACAGCCAGCGGAGGCTGAGGAGCAGCCAATCTGGGGGAGCTCACTACCAGCCCGGGTCTCTGCTGCTGGATGGAGGTGGCCACCACAGGAGCGCCCGGCGTCCTCACCATGGCCACCGCAGGCTGGCCCACTCCGTTCACTGCAGGCTTCAGCCCGGCAGTAGCCAGGGTGACAGTAGCTGTACTGGTCCCGGTCTGAGGCTGGCTGATGGGGGACTGGGCTGCAGCAGGTGGAGGGGGACTGGTCAGGATGACAGAGTTTCCAGGAACAGGCTGGCTGGGCACCAACATCTTGGTGTGCATCAGAGGGTTGCTGTGGTTCACGACCTGAGAGCTGGAGACTGATGGAGCAGGGGCACCCTTGGGGTCTACCCCGTTCTGGGCGACGCCGGCCACCGGGCTGGGGTGCCGCTGCAAAGTTACAGCGGGAGCCGCCACTGAGGACTGAGGTACAGGAAAATGAGGTTGTGAAGCCATGGAGGCGATGATCATGGCGCCGCCGCCACCACTTATAACCGTGTTGGCCCCGGCCGGTGGGGGGACCGCGGGCGAGTTCACCAACTTTGCAGCTCCGGAGTTGCCGTTTAAACTTTGTAATCCGGGAGAAGCGGTCCGGACAGCCTCCGCGGCGGGGGCGATGTTGATGCTGGGCGCCGCGCTCGGACCCAGGACGGCAGCCCGGTGGAAGCTAGCAGCCGCGGACTGAGTGGTCAAAGTTACGGGTCCCGGTACGGAGGAAACCGTGGGAGCAGATGCTCCAACTGTTTGCAGACCAGCTCCGGCGGCGATTACGGCCCCGGCGGTGACAGAGGAGGTAGAGGAGGTGAGGGCTTTGCCGGAGAGCGGCTCATTAGCGCCGGGTTCCTGGTTTAACCCCGCTTTTGGATGCCCTTGTTGCGGCTGCTCCAGAGACCCCACTTGATCGCGCACTTTCCCTGAGAACTGACTGGCCGCCGGCGGAGCTCCGTCCCGTTTCCCGTCGGAATATGAAGCAGCGGGAGCTTTTCGGTCGCCGAGTTGTGATTCCAGAGAGCCAACTAAGTCGCTAACTGCCTTCTCATCCACCTCATTGAAGAGCATGTCCTCCAGTGGGTCGGAGGCTCCCGCCATCTTTGATGTTGGACCGTTGTGCAAATCGCATTTTAGAATGTGCGCATGCGCGGAGGATCCGCGGTGTTTTCGAGCCTAGAAACAGAAGAAGTAGACCGTGTTGGCTGCAGCTGCACAGACTCACTGCTGACTTCAGGTTGGATTCAATCTGTCTTAAGGAGGGTTTTTTCACCTTTAATGTTTTCGGTCAGGGTCAAGAATGAACGTTCACATGTTTCAAACACATTTCACGTGTTTGTGAAATGTGTTTCTTTTGTCTGCATTATATTCAAAATATTCTTATTTGCAAGTGTGAAAGTGAATTTACTGTGTCCATCTACACTACTTTATACTGCACTACATGTCAGAGTGATATGTTGTTCTTGGTACTTTGTTACTGTTCATTTTAAAGATCAATATTTCACACAGGAAACTCGTAACATGCTGTGCAGTGTTATAGATGAACTACCCAGCTGCTTCACTGTGTACATTTTTCTGCTGATACCTTATAATGAAGTATTTTTTACTTTAAATTAAGTATTTTTACTTTGAGGTATTGCTACATTTACTTTACAGGATCTCAGTATTTCTTCCATCACCGAATATGGAAGCCAACATCAGAATATCTTTACCTCGAGATCACAGTTTAGTCATCTTGATCTTTTCTTACAGCCACATCAACTTTGTTATCCTGAGCCAAAGAGACGCTTAATTCATGTTTGACATGTAACGATATTACAGAGATTACATCAGTTAGGTGATTCAATTATTATTTCAGGACAATAGCATAAAAAATCTGAATGTTGCACAACTTGTTATTTTAAGATTACAATTATTAATGAAGTTGTGATGATGATGATGATGATGAAAAACTAAAGTTACTTTCGGAGATTTGTTTGAGGCTGTTACATACGTCACATTACATTTATGTCATCTTCAGTGTGAACATATTTTAACGTGAATAATAATTTGTTTTTTAACATAATGTACTATTTGTGACTCCTTAAACCCGGCTCTTAAAAAATAAAGATCAAGCTATAAACAGACAGTTTACATATAAAAAACAAGCTGTCAGTGCTCTGTGGTGGATTGACTGTAATGGAGACAGTTTGGTTCTGCAATTCTTTTATACGTATACTCAGACAAGCTGAGTAAATAATGTCAGCCGAGCCAATATATCGGACTGGCTCTAATTTCCATTCATACATTTGTACCATCATAATGGAGGAAAATGTTTAGCCTGCATGTGTTGTATTTCCGCAGCGTTCCTTCACAGCTTGCAGAATCCAAGGCCTTTCCACTTTCTGACTGGCCATAAAAACATCAGATTAATTCTCAACACGTTGTTCTTCACAGGTAATATATTCACCTAACTGTTTTATATTTCAATGATATTTTCTGTAAATGCAATCTCAGTTGTCTAAATGCCAAACTCTTTTTGGCCTAAAAATAGTGACTGAGTTTAAAGTAAAATACTACAATCCGCCTGTGTAATGTGTGAGTTAGTGTAGAATAAACTCCTCCTCGTGTTGTTACAACCACGAACAGCGTCTAAGTCTTTATGTGTAGAACACATTGAGTCAGTGTTTGCTCTTCTATCCTGCACACATCTAGATCTCGCGGCGGAGCGTAAACCCGCGAGATTATGATTTCCCGTTAGCCCCCGCGCGCAGAGCCATTCGATGGAGGGTGAGGTAGCCATGTTGTAGCGGGGAGGAGAGTGAGTTGGTGGAAAAGCACAAACCGGACAACTTCGGTGTATAATCCACACGGTTCGAAGGCGCCGACCATTGTGTTCCCTGCTCGGACTGCCGCCTTCTAGAAGACACCATGAGCGGCGGGACGCCATACCTTGGCAGCAAAATCAGCCTAATTTCGAAGGCCGAGATCCGCTACGAAGGAATCCTCTACACGATTGACACCGAGAACTCGACTGTCGCACTTGCTAAAGGTATCGCCGCTAGGCGGCTAATGCTACTTCGCCATCAGCTAGCATTCGTTTCTGTTGCTGCCTCTGTGCGGGTGTGCAGTCTGTTCACGCGTTCACAGTCAAGATTAAAATGCATTTTGCTGCCAGACAGACGTGTGTGTTTAATCCAGAGCCGCAACGTAAACACATTAATAACGTTAGCCATGTGGCTAGCGTTAGCTTGCTAGCATAAGCTAACAGGTTTGTTAGCAAGCTATAGCGTTACCATTATCAAGCAGCACGCTAAGATGCTAAAACATTAGGAAAGCTAATAGCAACGTTACTTAAGCCCGAAGAAAAACTTAATTGCAGGAACGAAAATACGCTGTAATTTTCCCTGAAGATGTGTAGGCAGAGTAAGAGTTTATCTGTTTGAAACATGAGTCAGCTTTCCAACTTGACCGCTAACGTCAGCGGGTTAGCTAGCGGCTGCATGCTAGCAGCGACAAAAACAAACGCTGATGTAACGTTTGCTGACCGCCGCCAGGGTCTCGTGTTCACCTGCAAACGAAGCCGCTTAAGTGGCTGAACACCTGACGTCATTCAGCGCGCACTCAGCTCACCTGTTCACGAACAGATTATGACGACAAAGTATTTAATGAAACTAACACCTCTGCAGCCTCTAGCCAGGTACAGCAAGGTTTAAATATACACGTAACACACAGTGTGTCAGATTACTTTGCCAGCCAAATCAGTGAAATATCATAACATGTATAAATAGACTGGGGGTTCAATTAACTATTCTCATTGGAGCTTAAACGATTAGTCAAGTCATTGATCAGTCAATCAACACAACATAAGTTTGGTAATTAGTGAATGGTCTGCATCATATCCAAGCAACCGAGCCAAGCATTTTGTGCGTCCAGCTCCTCGGTTGTGAGGATTTGCCGCCACTTCTGGCAAGTCATGTTCACACAGATACCTCCAGGGGCTACTAACATCTTCAAATGTCATGTTTTGTCCAACAGCAGCCCAAAACAGATATACTGGATTTATTATAAAGTTACCCAAATGATTAATTGAATATTTACGTTTAGTGCACTGTGGCAAAGGTTTTATTGGACCCGTCTCACACAGTGAGCCATGCAGCGACCTCTCAGACCACTGCTGACAGTGTTAGCAGCCTTAAAGGAGGAGTAGTTCCCATCAGCCTCAAAGGAACTTTAAAATCTGTGCCAATGTAACTGGGCATTATCAAAGGGGTGCACCTTAAATATAACAAATGACTTGGTGAAGTGAGTTGCTATGTTTTGTTGACACGTCCCACCTGTAAATGACCTGTATGCTAACTGAGCTGCTTCCTCCATGTTAGTGCGCTCCTTTGGCACAGAGGACCGCCCCACCGACAGGCCCATCCCGCCTCGAGATGACACCTTCGAGTACATCATCTTCAGAGGCAGCGACATCAAGGACCTGACTGTGTGTGAGCCGCCCAAACCAACATGCTCTCTTCCTCAGGACCCGGCTATTGTCCAGGTACCTTTTCACACAAACACGTGGAGTCTGATGGGATGTTTTTGGATCGCTGCATTTCACAGTGTGTCGTTAACAATCTGTTTTCCTTCTCAGTCGTCCATGAGCTCCAGCTCCTCTTCTGCTGCTGCTGCCCCAACCCCGTTCCAGTCTGCTGGTTCCTATGGCCTCTTCAACCGGGCTCCTGTTCCTGCCTATAACCAGTTCAGCGCCAGCCCACTGGTTTCCCCTCAGTTTGGACCAGTTGGTGTTGGTAAGTGCAACATTTTGGTTCATTTGTGATACAGCTTGCCTGTTTTCTAAAAGACACTGTGGGAGCAGGGACTCAGCTGGGCATGATATCCAAGGGTTCAGGGTCTCTCCGTGGCTCTGGGACCACGTAAAGCATGCCATAGTACCCGAGGAGGGACTGCTTCCTGGCATCAGTGTGACTTCAAACAGTCGAGGTCTTCCCTTTCCTCGTCTACATGTACAGTAACAAAGTTTCTTTGTGACGAGGGCCCTGTAACATAAATACCTTGTAACTGAAGGGGGGGGGGGTGAGCGAGGGAAGTTGTGCTGCTGTTGAAATGTATTACACTGTTGAGTTTATTGAGCTCCTCGTTGATTTTAAATGTGGTCACAGTAACAGAATCCTGTCAGTATAAAACAACACAGTTCAGCAGCAGCACTGACTCCACCCTCCTGCAGCTGAATGGGCACTGACTCACCCTTCATGTGGGAGGATTCATTTCAGCTTTCATTACAATTAGTTGATCGACAGAAATTAATAGGAAATTATTTAGATAGTCGTGTTAGTAATTTATTTAGCCAAAAGTTTTTCCAGCTTCTTAAATGTGAGAATTTGACATTTTTCTTTGTCATACAGGATAGTAAACAGAATATTTCTGGGTTTGGGACAGCTGGGCAGCCAAAATGACATTGGAAGAAAGATGCAGGGCATTACGCATCGACAGCGATCAATACATAATGAAATGCACACTGTGTGGTCTTACAGACTCAGCAGTTTAGATGTAGTGTTGTGTGACGCTCCGTCAGTTACTGGGTTGTGTCTGATAACAGTCCTAGCTTTAACACACGTCAGTTTACTCATCACAGATATGCAGTGATGCCGAGAAGCAAAATGCATTTTAAGGAACCAGGTGGAGTGTTGTTGCCCTCAGTACTGTGCTGTTCCTCCCAATACAGGACGCTCAGTGCCCTCCTTTGTGAGCGACACCAGCGCAGCCTCGACCCAGTCTCAGAGCAGTGCTATTGGCTCTGCTCTGCCCCCTGGCTCGCGGCCTCTGGGTACCCTCGTAACCGAAGGTAAAAACCTGCAGGGAGCCCCTTACAGGGAGCTTCAGACAACGGTGTCTCCTCACCACACCGGGTGGTACTAAATCACATCTGACTCATTTACACCAGTGTGAAAACTTAACTCTGCAAATGTATTTGCAATATTTGTAATGTTTGACAGATTTTGACATTAAATGTTTTCACTTTCTTTCCTTGCATGTTGAAATTTTGAAGTGTCTCTCTTGGTATTCACACCAAACATGAAGCGATTCTTTTCACGCAGCGCAATCACTGTCTTAAGTCTGCAGAGTCGCACAGTCATGAGATCTGAAGATGTGTCTGATGGTGGTGCTTTACTATGAACCAAGTCACTTGCCCTGATCGATCCCAACTCAATTCAGAAAACAGGCATTTTAAAAGTCATTTGTTTATCTCGCAGACAGACCAAAGAATGAATTTAGGCTGTTTACAAATCTGCATCATGATGTAGTTATTCCAGGAGCCATTTGTTCCATTTCTGATCTTTTTGATTTGTGTATTTTGGGTTCATCCAGCTGTAGCCCTAAGCAAACTGGGCTCAGGTGCAGTTCCTGAAGATGGTGGTGAAATTCACCGAGCTATGTGCGCCTCACTTGTATTTATTCATTCATGAATGATCCCGCGGTCAATCTTATGCAAGTAACATGAGGTGAAAATTCTCTTTGCATTTGGTGTGAACGCAGCACTACTGACCCAGCGTGTTTCCAGGTTGTACTGACGTGATTGAGTTTTCAAAATGCCTCCAGAGTCCAAAACTGCACGGTGGTACATTTAAAGTATTGTTTCCTTGGCCCAGAACATAACTGCATGCCCTGTTGCATTATTGTTTCCTTTAAACAGCATGACTGACTTCTGTCTGGGGGTTGTTGGTGGTCCAATCAATGCTGAGTAATGATCATGTTGATTTTAGTTCGGTCATCGTGAGCGGTGTGTACCACTAACCCTGACCTCCGTCCTGGTTTTCCCCCAGGCCGCAGCAGCCCCAGCCTGGAACCTCTGCGGAAGAGCCCCACCCTGGAGCAGGTGATCCAAACTGCCCCGTCGGCCCCGACCGCCACCACAACAGCTCCGGCTCCCGGCCTAGGACGTAGGAGCCCCGCCCACGGTCGCACAGCCCCCTCCTCTGCTGGTCAGAGCAGCCAGAAGGTCCAGCATCAGGATGGCGTGGACACAAGGAGGGGTGAGACTGTCAGGGGAGGCCGCAGTGGCCAGGGCTGGTCTGCACCCCGGACCATCTCCGCCTCTCACATCACGGCTGTAGACAGGGCTCCCCCCGCAGGGCTTACCCACTCTGTTTTCAGCCACTCAGGTGAGACCTCTGGCCACATAGAAGCACTCCAGTGAGCTGTGCCATGTCAGCGCACAGTGGATATTTTAAATTCAGAAAAAAGTATTTAACTTGACCAAACAAATGTATTCTGGTTATGTTTTTACTTTTGGCTACGGATCTTTTTTTTTTTTCCTCTCGGTGTTTCCACAAACCTTTGGACACGCAGCAAACACTTTCCATTTTCAAAAGAGTAGAAATGTAGCAGAAAGGTGCGTGTAAGTATTAAATCTTAGCAAAAACATTTTCATGAGAGCAGTCATAGTGATCTGTAAGTTAGCTAGGTATATAAATATTACTATAAGCAGCAGTTGGTTCCATCTTTATAAAGCATTATTGATTATAATGCCGTGACTGTAGCTGGCAATAATCAAGTTAGCCAACTAGCTTAGTTAGCTAGTGCATACATGGCAGAAGTTAACTAGCACCCTACAAGCTAACAAAGTACAGACCAACTTACAAACAGAATTTAGTAAAGGTTCATAAAACTACTTACTTTGTCCTGTGAAGGCGTTAACTACTTCCCTGGTGACGATAATCCTACTAGCTATCGGATTGGACGCACAACAGCCAATCAGATGTCACCTACTCCAATTTTCTGATTGGCTGCAATTGTGGCGCTCTTTAACAGGCGTGTTGGGAGAGAGTGACAGCAGGAACACAGAGAGGAACTAAGTGAAAGGCGTTCTCACTGCCCTTTCAAACACATTTACTGAGGGCCAATCAGATTGTTTTGGCCAAATTAGATTTTCCATTGTATGATTATGATTTATCTAAAAATGTGTGTTTCTTGCACATTTGTCTGTGCTGCGAATATTGCAGGGCGGCTCAGGAAGGAGGCACAAATAAACCAAGTCATTTCAACTTTCTGTCATTTGTTAACATTTTGTTCCAGAGATCCCACTTTTGAAAGTGTTATGCGTTTTTTCTGAAGGTAGGAAGCTAGTCCCCCCCCCCCCGCAGGCTGTTTTCTCATGTTGACGTTGTTCTGGAAGACTAAAAGACTCTGCTGTTCCAGACACAGATGCCCCGAAAGTCCCCAAACCAGAGTCTGAGCAGGCGCGACCTGAAGGCAGGGATACCAGTAAACGTTCCACAGGTTAAACCCTCCTCTGCTCTGAAACCATCTCAGCAGCCCATTTAGACTCTGCATGCCTGTCGAGCTTTCCTCTAGGACAGAGGAGCCATACGCTGCAGCCTGACCATCCCTCTTTGACTGTTTGTCTTTGCTAGTGAACATGTGTGCAGATTGACATGCTGTTCATGTCAATGGACTGGAGGCGATGAGACCCGTCTCCTGTTTTCATGCTCAGTGAACCCCTGCGAATGCTACCTGAATGATTTCCTGCATTTCCTCCATGTTGGATGTGAATTTGATTTGTCGTTGACTTGTGTGATGCTAACGTCTGAAGCCAGGCTGTTATTTTGTGGCTCTTTGCCGACTCATTTTCCAAGTGGATGTGTGCTTTGGTTTACTACCTCATGTAATTGGTTTGTTTCCTGGTGTTTTTATTCTGCACTGCCTCTTAAACCTTTTGTCTTATGGCAGCTAATGTGTTTTTAATTCTGTTATCAGTGGCTGTGGGTGCACCGGCTAACCGGCGTGGGCGAGGGGGCGGACACCGTGGCAGAGGGCGCTTCAACGTTCGCCGAGACGGACCCATGAAGTTTGAGAAAGACTTTGACTTCGAGAGCGCTAACGCCCAGTTCAACAAGGAGGAGATTGACAGAGAGTTTCAGAGCAAGCTGAAGCTGAAAGGTATTTGCTGCTTTGACCAAATCCAGTATGAAATTATATTTTTTGCCACGATAGCAGTGTGGCTTTGCTGTTGCTGTCTGTCTGATCGGGACATCACTGCACCAGATACCTGCAGAACTAATGACCTTCCCATTGGTCCCACAGCTGTCGGCCCCATCGCAGTGCACTGCATTCATGCTGAACCAGAAATATTGGCTGTAGAGACACTTTTAGAAAAACTGTCCGAGATAATATTAAACAAAGAACGAGAACGAACTAATCAGTGTGGAAGAGTTATGGGCAAACTTTTAAACTGTTGATGAGGTCATTGTTGATGGATAAAACAATGAAACATGTAACTTTGCAAAAATCAAGCACATCTTGTCTCAAGAAGATGCAGAAAAATTTGTCCATGTATTTGTTACCTGTCATCATGGCCCAAGTGTGACTCCTTCATCACTCAGACGAGAAGACGGAGAAAGCAGTGAATGGAGAGGATAAGGGCGACTCGGGCGTGGAGACCCAGAACAGCGAGGGTAACGCTGACGAGGAGTGCGACCCACTCGGCCCCAACTGCTACTACGACAAGTCCAAGTCTTTCTTCGACAACATTTCCTGCGACGATACCAGGTATGAGTCCCAGGCAGCCGGAGAGAACACAAGAGCAAAGCGTTATGTGATGGCCTTCATCTTGTAGCTAATGTCCCTTTGTACAAACACGTTTCTTTACAATGACACCACGTTGTCTGTTTTTCTTTTCACCAGGAAAGCCAATGACAAGCCTGGAGGCTCTGTTTTCCCCAGGTTAGTGTTCATCTCACAGCACACGTGGAAATATACGTCTGTCAGACTCGTTCAGGTTTGTGCTGATGAAACTGCTCTTCATCATCTCCTCTGTTTCTCCTCCTGCAGGGAGCGGAGGCAGACCTGGGCGGAGGAGAGGAGGATGAATGCAGAGACGTTCGGCATCCCTCTTCGTCAGGGCCGAGGACGCGGGGGTTACCGCGGACGTGGCGGCATGGGCTTCCGTGGAGGTCGGGGTCGCTCGGCCAGTCGAGGGTCCTTCGGGCCGCCACAGGGAGGCGGCGGCTTCAGGGGAGGATACAGAGGGAACCAGGCTGGCCGGGAGTTTGCCGACTTATCAGCATACAGGGTACAAGTTAATTTACATGCTTTAGCTGCAACATGAAATGGAAAATTGATCTGTAGATATTTTCAATCATTCAATGTAAAATTGTATTATATTTACATGAATCAAAAGTGTTTGTCTGAACGATCAATCCATGATGAAAATCGCTGATTTAATTCTGCATTGATAAAGTATTACTTAAGTATTGATCAATCAAAATGTCCAGAGGTCAGGTTTTAAAAATGAAGGTGAATGAAAGTGAGCAGATGATCTGAGCGTATTAATTCAAAGTGTCTGTCGTTTTGTTTTTGTCTGCTTCCAGAAGGAGAACAAAGTGTCTGCGTAGCCTCAAAGGAGGACGATTCTACAGAAAGGTGGAACTTCTTCACGCTTCATTGGAAAACAAATAGTTTGGGTTGCTATTTTGTTGACTAAAATAATGAAGATTGTCAACTAGTTGTATATTTGTCACCAGCACTGGGCTTCAGTACAATGACGCGGACGCCGCAGTTTATCAGAAAAACATTTTAAAAAAGTCCAGATCTCTTCAGAAAAATTTCCAGGTGGCTGAAGTAATTATGTATAAATGTCATATTTCGGAGGGATGTGAGTAATCTTTGTTTTTCAATGAATGATCTTCGCAGCCCCTTTCCTAAAACTGTATCTGGTGTTTTGTTAGCTGTCGTCCTCAGGAGCTGTTGGACTCACTGACATAGCTTTATTTGGGGGGTGGGTTCAGTCTGTCCTGTATCTTCAGCCCCCACACCTTTCTAACATGTATTTTTCTACTATTACATAGACTGTCATCCTGTTACCTGTCTTCAGTCGCAGTGCTCGTGATCCTTCTCCCATAAAATATCAGTCGATCTTACACTTACGTTAACGGTGCCGACGGCGTGTCTTCACTAGGTGTCACATTTTAACGTTACTACAACTCCCAGACCACAAGCTAACTCGGTCTGGGATGCAGATGAGTCACAGTCGCTTTCTTTTCTATTTATTTTTCTGTGATTGACTTCATTCATGAGCCGCTGGTACTTGCAGGTGCTTCAGCAGTTAGAGCTGCAGTGTAATCCACACTGACCAGGACTAAAATCTATTCAGCAGATAAGCCTGACAACTACGGAAGATTTAAAACGCCTAAAATGAAACAAATTCAGTGAAATACAAAACTTGTGCATTTACTTTTTATGTATCCCTTTACTGACGTTAACTGCAACGTTAGCAAGACAAATGTCTTTAATAAGTGAATGGTTCTTCACAGAAAACAGGTGTTTCATGTTTCAGTGTTGTCCAGCAGAGGGCAGCACAGACCTGCCAGTACTGACGAACAGTACATGCACCAAAAGACCATTTAAGTTCTGAGATGTAGTAATTGTACTGCTGTTGGATGACACTGAAATATAAGCACGTTTCCACACCTGCCACCTTTAGTCCTGTTGAATCGGACCGTTTCCTCCTTGGTGCAGTTCCTTTGGTCCTTCGTGAACCAGAACCACCACACAGACCGTTTAGCAGAGGCTGTCTGGGTCTGGTCCCAAACCAATTCTGGAGCGGTTTGTTTGCAGCGGGAACGTGCTCTGATCCAGTAGTAGGTTTGAGCTAAATATGAGCATGTCGTCTTTGTGTGAAGCCGTAAAGTATTTTCAACGTGTCCTCAAACGCATCTTCACCTTGTTTTCTGTGACGTGGAGACGCAACAAAACCCAATTCAGTTATTGGAGACAAAAGGCAAAATGATCTGCTTTTACACTTAACATGTTCATTGTTTTTCACTATTTCTTTGTTTGATTTAATTGAGGTATTTTAAATCTTCCACAGCTGGAAAGGTTTGCACTTTTCAAAGAGGTTATTCCAGATGTTGTTGCTCATTCATGAGTGTGTGTTTAGTTTGTCGGGCTGCTCAGAGTGTAGCTTCACAAGCTGTCCAGGTCTCCTTTAACTCACCTGTTACAGTGAAACACACTTGGCCTGACGCCACTCTGTCCCGCCCTGCATGGACAGCTACAGGAAGTGATGTCAACTATAAAGACTTAAATAAAGTCTAGAACATGAGCCAGCTGTTTGCGTGTAGCAACTTGTTTTTGAATTTATGAAGGATCAGGTCTAATCTGGCCCAGCTTGAGGAAATATTAATAATGCTGTTAATCTGTTCAAAGTTTGTATTCAGCTGTTCAGCTAACAGACTGAATGAACCAGGAATCTAGTTCTTCACAGACCTGGGTCAATCAGACACCAGTCTGCCTCGTTGCTTTTGGGTTCACAAACAGGCCAAATTTCCTTTGAGTTGCTCTCCAGCTTGTTTCCTTCAGTGACTCGGACTCGTAGCAGTTTAACAGTACAAAGTGACATGAAGACATTTCTTGACCCAGGTCTGTTTCTGTAAAGTTGTCCACTTCATGGCTTTGACTCCAGAACGAGAAAATCCCCAAATTATTGGGAAAAGATGTCCGCCTGACATGCAACGTTAACTTTAAAGAACTTGAGTCTTGCTCAGGAAATGAGTTTCTCCTTGATTCGCCTTAATGTTGGACAATAAAACGTCCCGCTTGACCTGAGACATGGAAATGGGAAACGAGAGCTTTGAGACTTGGTGGTCTGGGATTGCACACTAACACTGCTGATATTCAACACATGACTTCTTAAAATCTTGAAATATGCACTTCAACATGTTTCGTTTGCATCAAGGCAGTAAAGCCTTGAGTTTAACCCACTTTGGAGCCCTGAGTTGGAAACTCGAAGCTGCAGTTCAGACACATCGAGTGTTTCACCTCAATAAATATATAAATATCAAAAATAATTTAAAAAACATTTCTTTAATAGCATTTAAATCATGTATTATGAAACTGTTTCTTTTGACTATTTAAATCTTCTATATTCAGTCTCAACTCTTGTTACATTATGACAAAATGGAAACTTAAAATCAGGAAACAAATCTAAAGGTTCCATTTTAAAATGAGTAATTCAAAGACAGAAAGGAAATTGTATTTTGACTTGCATCATTTAAATGTGACAAATGAGTAATTGGTGAATGTAGTGATTATGACTAAGCATTAAGAGCATTTAGCTCTGTATGTTTTCATTATTCGTCAGCCCATAAAATGAAACCTTTACTTATTAAAAGTCTGCAGCTGCTGCAGAAGTGAAACATGTCTGAAAGCTCCTAACTTTCCTTGACGGGTCCAAACTCACTCGTCCTGTTAGCAGCCGGGTCCGAGGGCCTGAAGGCTCCCACTTCATTTTATAATGAACTTGCATGTTTATCATGTTACCGGTCACCACCCCCCAGCTGTGTTAATCCGGCCCTGTTGTTGGAATTTAACCTGCTCATTGTTATAGTGATACATTTACCCGTTTTGTTAAGGTTTAAGGCACATTTCCGGTTCCTCTGAGGTGAAGTTGAGCTGTGAGAGTTCTTCACCAGCTTTTGACCGGTGTGGTGTACAAACACACAACACTACGTGATGCTCCGTCAGCGGCCTCAGAGCTGGACTGGGTGGAAACAGGCTGCTTCCTGTTCTGAACCCAGCAGGGTGGCTTTTACTGGGCTGTTCAGGACGAGCACATAATAAAGTGTTGTTCATTAGATTGTGTCGGCCTCCTGTCTGTTCTTCACCCCTGAAGGACTGAAACCCGTGACAGGAGCTGCAGGCCCAGAGGTTCAATGTGTTGTATGAAGACCAGGACCAGTCACATGTGGTCTAATAGAACTTTGATTGCATGAAAACAGCAGCACATCGAGCGGGGGGCGGTAACCCAGGGGGGCGGGGGGAGGCCCCAGCAGCCATTGGTGCAGCCCGTCTGCCCGCCCCCCGTCAGCTGTGGAGCAGCACCGCCCCTCTTCATCTCCTGGACGCCACACGGAGAGCAGCCAGTCCACAGACCAGCACCATGGCGCTCACTACCGACCCCAGCTACAAGAAGCTGGAGCAGTGGTACCAGGCCAACGCCGGCAGCCTCAACATGAGGGACATGTTCGACTCCGACAAGGACCGGTTCAGCAAGTTCAGGTTCGGGAACACACGAGCCCTTAATAACAGTGGACATGATGGTGGTGGTGGTGATGATGATGGGCGGAGGCGGAGGCGCAGCGTGTGAGACAGCCAGCTGCCCGGGGAATGATGCGTTCAATGTGTCTCAGGGCTCTACTCGCTGGTGACAAGGTCACCGTTTCATCCTCCACTTCCGGTTCCGACGCGTCTCCAACAGGCCTCGGACCGGCGTTCGGTTATATCACAGCACCCATTATCGGACAGTCGTGAGATTAACGTGAACAGTTGATCTTGTAAACGAATAAAGTGTTTATTAGCAGTTAGTTCCTGCTCGTAGTTTGAACAACGTGGCTAATGCTAATGCTAACGCTAGCGCGTAATGGAATTCCAGAAGTCCGTTATTGGAGCAGATGAATTCTTGATGCGCTACTGTTTTATACTTGTATGTTCAGGCAGTTTTTACTCAACGTAGAGGGTTTATATGTTACACAATAGCATATTTATGGTGTTTAATATCTGCTGAGCACGACAGTGAATCGTGGCTACAGACGAGCTAGCAGAAGCTAACTATCAAAGCTGTTGGACTCTGCTCGAAGTGACGGTGCAGCTTTATGATGGAGGCCGCTGGATGTCTACGTGCGCTGCTGCACATCCACCCAGTAATCTGTATTACTGCCACACATCTGTATATACTAGTCTAATAATCTACTGCAGTATCCACAGCGATGCTTTATGCTGCATACACCACTCATCATCATCATCATCATTAGTGTAGTAACAGGTGTGTTACCTGAGCCAATCAGCAGGCTGCACTGGGAGTACACTGCATTTAAAGTATTAATAATAAAGCTGCAGCGATTAGTCGATTGACAGAAAAGTAATCGGCAGCTATTTTAATAAAATGACGAGCAACAAAGTGTTTGCCTTCTTTGACAGGAACAATGAATATGGTTAGTTTTACTGAGTTTCAGCAGAATGACAAAAAGCAGGAAGTGGAGAAACTGTTGCTTCATAACAAAATTAAACTTTGTGTAACTGTCGACAGCATGACGCTGGAGACGGGCGATGGAGAAATCCTGCTGGACTACTCCAAGAATCTCATCAACCAGGAAGTGTTGGCCATGCTGCTCGCCATGGTAACATACACCCCCCCACCTTAACACACACACACTGCAGGAGCTGTCGTCTCTAACTAACCTTAGGCCCCCCCCCTTAAATTTAAGAGTCTGTAATGGGGAAACAGTTATTTCTGTAATGTGACCCTGTTCTGCTGTAACAATGCTGGTAGTTGCACCAGGTGGGACCATGTTCCTGCTCTTGATACCTCCGAGCTGATATGGAAACTGTTGCTCAAAGACCCATTGAAACAGGAAGATTACAACACTGTTGTGAAAGAGAGCTGATAAAGCTGCCATTCTTAACATCTGTGGAAATGGAGCTTACAATCGTTCCTGCTCAGACTGCTGGAGGAACACGTGCGATGCTGAATGTAAAGTGTACGTTTGTAATGTTCACAGGCCAAGTCGAGGGGGGTGGAGGAGGCCCGGGAGAAGATGTTCTCTGGAGAGAAAATCAACTTCACCGAGGTACTGAACACTACCTCAAGACGGGTGTAAAACAGGTTCACAGAGCGGGGAATGTTACTCCACTGTTAAGAGAGAAAGGTGGACAAAACGCTCGTTCATCAGGCCAACGTGTCCTTCACGGCTCCGCCCACTAATTTACTGCCTAAACCTGTGTGAACCAGTGGCTGCTGAAGATGTGAGGAAGGTCACAGCCTCCTCATCAGCACCACCTCATAAGATGGTGAACATTATAGCTGCTAAACATCAGCATGTTAGCATGTAGCTCACTGCTAGTCAGTCTGGTGACACGATAACTTTATGAACATCTACTTCTGTCAATCAACTCTTTAATTATCAATTACCTGATTAGTTGTTTCGGCAGTAGATAACTGTGTGTCTGTGTGCAGGGTCGTGCCGTGCTCCACGTCGCGCTGCGTAATCGTTCCAACACGCCCATCCAGGTGGACGGCAGCGACGTGATGCCGGAGGTCAACCGGGTGCTGGACAAGATGAAGGCCTTCTGTAACGTACGAGTGTTGATGTGTTAGTTCTGTCCCGCAGTGTGATGCAGGAAGGTCGTGACCTTTGTGTTTTGCTGTTTACAGAGGGTTCGGAGCGGCGAGTGGAAAGGCTTCAGTGGGAGAAGCATCACTGACGTAGTGAACATTGGCATCGGCGGCTCTGACCTGGTGAGCTCACCTGTTGACCTCACTGTCACGGTGTGATGAGTGGCAGAATGTACAAAGGTGTCCAGCTGGACGACAAGGTCATGTAGCTGAAGTCTGCGTTTACAGGAGACGTGAAGTCAAGAAGTCTGAGGCAGAGTTTGCAAATGTAAATGTGTTTGAGCAGAAACGTCTGATGTTCTGCAGGTCTGCAAGAAATGACCTCTAACAGGAGTCGTAGCCCACAGGAGCTGTTCTAGGAACAGCTAACTGTTTTCAGAATCGGTTCATCTGTAAGTGAAATATCAGTTTACTGAGACAGAAAAGTGAATAAAAGTGTGGCGCAGCAGGAAACAGGCTTTGTTTAGATCCAGAGAGCAGCGATTCATGCAGATGTAGTATTTCTCCTCGAGCTACAGCAAATCAGCTCTGTGGATTTATTTTTAACGCAGCGTGTTGACGGGGAGCTGGAGGTCTGATGGTGTAACGGCTGATCTGGGAGTGACAGTGAGCATAGCGCTGATAGAAAACCTCTTCCTGTGATGTAACATGTGACATCAGTACAAGTTGAGGAAGATGAGCTTCCACCCCGTGCAGCTGTGATGAAGCTGTAACTGGAGCTGTGCTGTCGTGTTGCCTTCAGGGCCCCCTGATGGTGACGGAGGCTCTGAAGCCATACTCCGCTGGTGGACCCAAAGTTTGGTTCGTCTCCAACATCGATGGGACTCACATGGCCAAGACCCTCGACCAGCTCAACGCAGAGACCACCCTCTTCATCATCGCCTCCAAGGTGACACACACACGGCTCTACTAGCTAATAGCTGCAAGGCAGCCAACTAGCTATCTGTAAGCTAAGATAAGGTTAGCCAGCTAGCTGTAACTTAGCTACGTGGCAGTAGTCCAACTAACATACAGTATAGGAACATTATAGATGGTAACGTTGTTCTGAATATACTCTGATACGTCGATCACTGTTTTGGACCATGCTCAGGATGCAGTTCACCTAACGGCCACCAGGTGTCATTAATAACAAGAACTCCACAGAGAACCTTTTCAAATCTAGTTTAATGAGCTCAGACGTGCAAAGGTTTAGTCCAGTAAATATGCTCCTAACAGTAAGGATGAATTTAGTTATTGTAGTTTTTGTGTGTGTTGTTGCTTCCAGACGTTCACCACCCAGGAGACCATCACCAACGCAGAGTCTGCCAGGGATTGGTTCCTCCAGACAGCCAATGATGTGAGTTGGCTCACATCATGAGACGTCTGTCTCTTCATGTCTCCGTCCTCCTCATGTCTCCTGTCTTCTCGTCCTCCACAGAAATCTGCTGTCGCCAAACATTTTGTGGCTCTGTCCACCAACGCAGTAAGTGTCCGTGTCAGACGTCTCCACGAGACAAGAGTCTGACTGCTTTTCACAGTGATTCTTTAATTGATCCTGAGCAGGTTTCGTCGCTTGTCCCAGAAATGGGATCACTTCTGGTTAATCAGACTAACAGAAATCCTCTCTCTCCTCCTCCCTGCAGGCCAAGGTGAAGGAGTTTGGCATCGACCCGGCGAACATGTTTGAGTTCTGGGATGTAAGTGTGTGCTGTTGTTGAGACAAGATGAGCAACAGGTGGTTGTTACCTGTTGGCAGAGAAACAACTTTTATAATGTTCACTTCACCTTCCTGCCTCTGACATCTAAACTAACACAAAGTACAGACTACCTGTAGGAGACAGAACCTGAACCAGGTCTCTATGGACCCCCTCCTCCTGAAGCTGCACTGTAGTGATGCTCTGCGTTTGCTGTGATTGGTGGAGTGACTGTGTGATGTCATGTCTGCTCCTCCTCAGTGGGTTGGAGGTCGTTACTCTCTGTGGTCAGCCATCGGTCTGTCCATCGCGCTGCACATAGGTACGTCTGCTGTGACCTTTAACCTTTCCCCCACAGCAGGGCTGATGTTGCATGTTGCTGACTTCACTGAGCTACGTCCTGTTTGGGAACACCGACAGGTGTCAAACACACAGGTTCACATCCTCCATGGTGGAGGTTCAGGCTGTGGGCAGAGAGGGGAGGTGTTGGTTCTCCTCCATCCATTCATGTACAGATGTCACTGTGTCTCTGAAAGCTTGTATTTATTGATCTAGATGTATTTTACTGGACATGTTTCATTATTTTCCTATGGAAGCCCATTTCTGCCTGTGTGATGAAGAAAAAACCGATCCTGTAAGTCAAAATAATGAGAAACTATCTCAATATAATGACTCGGTGAATGAAGTATTAGGACAGTGACACAAGTGCTGTACTTTAGCCTCTGTACACCATCACAATGGATTTGAAACGATGTGATTGAAGAGAAGACTTTCACCTTTAATTCAAGGAGTTTGACAAAAACATTACATTAACTGTTTAGGAATGACAGCTATTTTTATCCAAGTTTCCCATTTTCAAAGGCTCAAAAGTAATTGGACAAATGACTGACAGCAGTTTCATGGCTGGGTGCAGCCTGTTCCTTTGTTATTTTGTGACAAATTAAGCAGATGAGAAGAATATGGAGAAAGAAAGGAACGGATCCAAAGCACCACATCTAGGGTCCTATTATTATTATTATTATTATTATTATTATTATTATCTGCTCAGATTCAGCCAAATGATGGATGGAAACGGATGGATAATGACACTGAAGTGTTAAAGGCAGTGTTTCCTTGCCACTGTCTCCTAGTGCTGCTCCTGGTGGAAATGTTGGGTCTGTACATATAGTTGGCTTGAACTTGCTCTATATTAACAAGTGCTATGAGATAACTCTGTTATGATATAGAGCTATAGAAATAAAATTGAATTGAATTGAAGCAACCAAAGAGCTTCTCAAGGCAAAAAAAATATATATGTATATTAATATTCTTTAATGGCTGAATCGGTCACCTGACCTCAACCCAACTGAGCAGTTTTTCACATCCTGAAGACAAAACTGAGGGCCTACAGACCCAAAAACCAGCTGCAGTAAAAGCCTGGCGAAGCATCTCACAGGAGGAAACTCAGCATCTGGTCTCCGTAGGTTCCAGACTTCAGGCAGTCACTGACTGCAAAGGATTATCAACCAAGTATTAAAAATATTACTTATATTTATGATTATGTTAGTTGGTCCAATTACTTTTGAGCCTTTGAAAATGGGGGACTTTGTATAAAATGACTAATTGGGGCGGCTGTGGCTGAGAGGATTGTGCGGTCGTCCATTAACCCCAGGGTTGGTGGTTCGATTGCCCCCGGTGGAGGCCAGCATGGCAACTGTGTCCCCGTCGGTGTGTGAATGGGTGAATTAGACTACTGTTCAAACTTAGATTACTGGTACAGCGCTTTGGGAACCGTTTCGGTTGAAAAG
>JAVQJF010020886.1:0-11881 GCA_036023855.1 Gadopsis marmoratus
TATAGAGTTTGCTTGGACTTGCTCTATATTTACAAGTGCTATGAGATAACTTTGTTATGATATAGCGCTATATAAATAAAATTTGATTTGATTTGATTTGATTTGATTTGATTTGATTCACATTTAGTTTTGTTAAAACACTACAGAGACACCAGTACCACCAGTGGGGTGACAATGGATGGTGACTGGTCGGTCTTGCTAGCGTGTCCTCACGTCTCTGAAAATGGTAGAACACATTTTCAAGTAGACAGTGTTTTGACAAATGTAACATATATTCAAAATCTAAATGTTTATTTCTTGCTCTGAAAATACCTCAAAATGGAATTTTCAGACACAATTCTAGTTGTAGAGCGGAAAACTTTGTGATGAGAAATGTATGAGTCTGGCCCACATCCTCCACCGTTGCCACTGGTTGATGCAAAATGCATGCTGCTATACTTGTCTACAGCTAGATTTCAGACTCCTTGTGGGCGTTGAACCGTTCATGAGTAAATTCAGATCAGAAAGTTGGGAACAGCTCAGTCAACTCTTTTTGAAGGATTGGAGCCTGTTCACCAGTTCAACAGTTACACCTGAAATCACTTCAGTTCATGCAGCGCAGTGTTCAACCTGCTGCTGAAAGAAATGCCTTGAAGCGCTTTGTGCTCAGGTATACTTTACACAGAGCGTGCTCAGAATGAAAACAATAATTAAAGATGAAGCTAATCCACACCACCAGCATGCATTACAACCACCTGTGAGTGTTTTACGTGTGTGTTATGAGGCTGATATTCAGATTGCCTTTGTTGAAGCCAATGCTCTCATTAGAACAAGGTTAAAAAACAACCTGTTGTCTTACTTAAATTACTGAATCTCTGTTTACATATTTCTTTCTTTTATTTTGTATCATCAGTTAAATTTTGGTCACTTACTTTTTGCTTGCTGACCATCTTTAATTTCACTAATTTGTAGTTGATTTTTCTACTTTCTTTACACAAATGTTTCTCTTTTTTCTCTGTTATGTGTTTCTCTATCTTTCTTCCTGAGAAAGTGGTATCAATGTAATTTCTCATCTCTGGTTTAGATCTCATATTGTGGCGATTGTTTTTAGTTATAAATACATACATGTAAATGTGTTATTCCATATTTAGATCGTGCAATGACAGCTGTCCACACCAAACATATGTATCAGAGCAGGATATATGTGGCGGATAATGTGTTTTTACGGACATAAACCTCCTCAGATGCAATAGAACTGCCAGTGGACTGACCACTTCTGAGTTAGCCTACCGCCATCCTCTCGAAACCTTCTTATACTTGCAGACCTTTAAAAAAAGTTCAGGAAATGCATGATAAGTGCTGATAAATATCTCGCACATTTTGTTTTTCTGTTATCACAAATACATTTTTCCACGAGAAAACGTTACTAACAGCATGTCATGTTAAAATCTCACAGCAATGTTCTGTCAGCAGGCGCTGTTCTCCAGACTACTTGGTGTTGCATTCAAAGTATCTCTGACATCTGAAAATTAATGATTAACTGCAAAAACAACAACAACCACAAAATGTTGCATTCACGAGTAATGCTGTCAGAAACTCAAACCCAGTATAGAAACATAAAGGAAACATGGTTGCTATGAAAGCAGTAATGTGGCTGTTCTTTCTGACATGCTGGATGTGTCGTTGAACGCATCACCGAATCATTTCATAGCGGAGAAGCTTCATTTACTGTTGCCCACAAACAGTGATCTGAGCTTTGTTATATAATATTTCATAAAGCTGTAACAGCCTATAAGCAGATCAAATGTAATGTACTGAAATGTAAACAATATAAATGAATATTAAAAATGATTTCACTCCCAAAATGAAACTAAAGAGAAACAAAAAATGACGAAAGCCGGATTGAGTCTGACATTTTGGTGCAGGCGAGAATTTTACATTTATATACATTATAAACAACATAAAGCAGTTTTGTCACCAGATGTACAGGCTGATTTGCGTGTGTGTGCACCAGTGTGTCAGTAAGTATGTGATAACATGATATTCATCGTAGCCTTGGAGCAAATCAGAGTGCTGCTGCCTGTTACTGCAGCCAAATATTTGGGCTCAGGAATGCACAAGGGAACGTTCACATCTGCAGCAGGCATTTGTGTGCGTGTGCGAGTGTGTGTGTGTGTGTAACACACACACACACGCACACACAGAGAGAGAGGTCTTTGTAAGTCAAATGTCCTCACAAGGACAGAAAGTCAGCCATCTTCAGGCTGAGGTCATTTCATTGACAAGAAACCTTTGAGGCACTGAGGCAAGTAATTTTCTAAAGTAAAGTTCAAATGGTGGTATCAACAACTAACTGACCACGGTTCAGGGACACGTCCAGGTTCATTAGGGGAGCCTGTGGGGGCCAAGTATATCTGGCTGCAGTCTGGATCAGCGGGGGTTCAACATTGAACATTTAATCCCACCTACCGTGGCTTGATTGGTTGTCGAATTTGAGCAGGGTTAAACTTCAGTTTCATTGGATTGGATTTTTAAGATAACTAGTATTCATAAAATGAAAAAGACCTACTGATGTTACATAGATAACAATGTAATTAGGGGAACTCATATTGGTTATTATTATTTCATATTTTAAATGTAATGATCACTTTGAACCATGACAAGTTAAACATCTCTAAGGTCCTCTGAATCAGGGTCTGTTGGTTGTTCTTCGATCTAGGATTAAAAATAAATGGGACTGTGCTTTTGAGGTTGTGGCACCTAAACTTTGGAACTCTCTCCCTTTGGACTTCAACAACAAGTTAAACATCCATAATATACAACTCATAAATTGATAACTTTGGCATGATATATCGTTTTGATCACTTGAAAGTTTGCAAGCATTGAGCTAGCCATTTCTATTAGATTCCATTCATTGAGCTAGCAACGTTAGATGCATTTAGCCAGTCCTCCAATGGCATAACTCCACTTTTACTATCTGTTTCCCCTTCGGAAGCTAGGACGCACTTGAGAGGGATTTTAAAGGATCTTCTTTTGCTCTCATAAAACAAAAGTAGAAAGACAATCGCAATGCAGGTTTGCACAAACACCAATACACTGCTAATGTATATAGGACTTTCAAGAGCCACAAAAGACACTTTATATAATGTACATAATGTACTGTGAATATACTGTGTAAAACACAAAGTTACATAAAAGCAGCAAGGCAGAAAACAGTATAAAAAAAAACAAAACCTCCATATGATAGAGAGAGATGGAGTCACACTCACAGTTAGCATCCAATCACAAATCACGTTTAACACATTCGTTGAATCAATCAAACCACGATGGTTGGGATTAAAGATTCAACGCTGAACTTCACCCCATTCTGCAATTCACCATGATCAGCTAACAGAGAGTTAGATAGCATAACATTAGTGGGGTTAAGATATCATTTAGTTAGACAAAACCACCAGAGACAGTGACTTTGCAGCTGTTTTCCCACAAGTTTTTCAACATTTATTATGTTCTTTTTGCCAAGTGAGAAATATCGTAACTTTCAGAAAACCAGGGTTTCTGTGATGCGGACTTACAACAAGAAGGGTGATGTGAATGTTTGTATCTACTAAGCTGCTCATAATTATGAACTGGATGATATAATATGGGTTCAGCATAACATGCAAGTTATCCAACATCAGATAAAATGAAACAAACTTAGCAAGACTGAGACACCAGCAATCCAACATCTGGTACAAAGCTAGCACAATATTTGTGGGGCTAAGATCTGTAGACACTGTGGCTACCTTTAAAAAGCATCTCAAGACCCATCTGCTTAGAATTGCTTTTGTGTAATCGTTGTTCTATTCATTTCTTAGTTACTTACTTCCTAGTAACGACAGATACGAGACAATCATTAACAAATCATCAGGTCGAGTTAATCAATGCTCTAACAATGTAATACATGCATTTTACTTTCTCTACTGAGGTCGGATTGCATTTAAATGTTGATAATATAAGTGAGTTCAAATAGGATCTTTTGAAAGAAATGTACTGTATGTCAACTGAATAAACTCAGAAGTAAAGTAGCTAACACATACCATAAAAGTGTGCAGCTGTGTGCATCTCTGTCTATATATGTAAGTTACATGTATGTACCATGCATTTTATGATTGTGAAAGGTTTAGTTTTGTGTCAAACCAAAGTTCTCCTTTGGAAACAAGAGGCATAAACAACATGTGCACATGCATGTACACACTCATACACACAGCAATACATACACAAACAAACAAATGCCTTGTATTTCAATTAGCCAGTTTTCCATCTGACACAAAATGGCGGCCTGATGCACCAGTGTGCGACATTTTGGGGCTGAGAGCCAAGCAAATAGCTTACATGCATGCACATGCACACACGCGCACGCGCGCGCACACACACACACACAAACACACACACTTACAGACATTTTATTTTGTGTGTGTAATTTGCTTAACACATTAAGTACATTACAAGGGAGATAAATTGAAGGCATTTCTTTAGCGTTTTCAAGTGGAATGAGTCATTGAAGCATCCACACAACATAACTGAACACACAGCTGTTGTGGGTGTGTGTGTGTGTGTGTGTGTGGCAGTTAAACCATGAGGTCATCCCTGCATGGCTAAAGCGGCTCTCTGGGTTTCTTTAATATAAACACTGAAGCTGCTGCAGGACTACAGCACCATTCTAAACTCAAGTGACTGCGTTTTCTCTGTTGAGTCCATTATTGGTTTATATCAGAACACCTCAGACAGCATTTTGGCTTTTATATGACCACTTACCAAAGGAAAAAAGCTGTGTTTAGCTGTTAAATCAAACTCCATGTGTTAGCTTTCAGTTTAACCCATGGTTACAAGTAGGTTAGTTTCAGTTGTCACCTGTAGCATGAAGCATTAGTACTGTTGCTATGGTGAACTGCAGTTTAATGTAGCACCGACTTAGAACAAACCAGGATAAAACACAAGTCTGCAAATGACAATGTACCTATTTAATTAAACTAACAATAGTATGTATTGTTCATTAAAGACAAAATCCCTGGTCCATACTTTTTCCATTTAATAAACATAATCTATACTAATATTATTTAAAAAATCTTTTTTTCAATGCATATCAAAAATGCATACGAATGCGCTCTCTCTAGTTCTCTGTCTCACCCCTCCCTCCCTGTAGCATCTTTCTCATTTCATCCTCTGCCAAGGCACGGTACATGGATTTTCATGATAAACATGATACTATGATATATATATATATACTATATTTTCAATTATGATCATTGGAGAGACAAAATGTGGATTTTCGATTAATAACTCAAACAAAAAGCACACAAAAGTATAAGAACAGGACTGTCAATAACCGGCAGGATATGTCATCAAATTATATTAACTCTGTGTGTTCAGAAGTGTCAGCGTTTAACAACAGACAACAGAACCCCACAGTAGTTGACTGGCAGGGCCTTCTGGCTCTTTTGTGCTACCTGGGGCTGCCTGAAGGGGGCAGTATGGCTCACCAAACTGCTTCCCTGCACCCCCCACGACATCCACCACCCCCATCCCTCCTCCACCCGTGGCCCACCGGGAACCGCCGGCTCTCCTACTGTGCCTTCTGCAAGACCTGGCTTAATTTAATTAACGCTGTCGACTTTAAACAAAACCACATCTGAGCCGAGGAGAGAGAGAGAGAGAGAGAGAGAGAGAGAGAGAGAGAGAGAGAGAGAGAGAGTGAGAGAGATAGAGAGCAGGAAATAGCCAGAGATGGGAGAAAATCGTCCCGGTCAGATCGCTGAGAGGATTTATTCGGTTCAGGGTTTGAAAATATTCCACCTTTTTAGGGGGTTTCAGAAACGAGACCTTAACAAAAAACTCAAAAACTAAGAAAAAAAGACAGCCTGGGATTCTTTCTTTAAATTACTAATATATAAGGAAGTCAATGTCTGTTTTTAAAGGCTAGTGCTAGGGAACAGAAGATGAAACTCTTCCCATTCTGGATCCTCTAGAGTAAAACTAAAATACTAAATGATGAGCTTCAGGTAAAAATGTGATTTTATGGTTGTTTGACATTTTGAAAATGAAGTCTCTCATCACTCTAGCTTTGGTCTTTGCTCATAGATACTTGTAACGCAATGCTTTCTTTGTGTTTTAGTGATGATAAATGTTTTGCAGGACTGAAAAGTGATGTTGAATTGTAAGGATGAAATGAATGGGAAATGTTACATTACAACCTGGATGTTGTACATTTTGTCTTTTGTTTCAGGATATTGTGTGAGGTAACTAGAGCAGCACACGAGTGATAATAAATAATTATACACAATTATTGACACATTTTTTAGCAGAGAAAAGAACCTTTGACTAAATGAGACACTTCTACACTCATTCTACATTTCACAGATTCGGGAAGGATAAATGACAGCTGTGCATGTCTGTATATGTATGTCCTGTCAGATTTTTCCCCAACATTGATATGTGCCATATTGGGAATTAAGTCACCTAATCATCTTTCACGCCCTCAACAAAATGGTGTAATTTCACAATTCAGATCCAGTACAAATACTTGCGATGAGTAATAATTTCATAAATGCAGAATTTAACAGAGCTTCAAATATATGGCTTTGATGTGATGAATTATTCACAAAAAAGGCTTAATTTATCTCATTTTAAATGTTCAAGTTCAGACGTAGAATAATAAATAAAAGTGCATTTTAATTTTGGAATATATATTATTGATATTTACACTCTGAAAATAAATAATATTATTTCAGGAAAAATAGATTTGTATTTGTCATATTGTTTTTTTGTATTGACAATTATCAACTTCAGTTCATATTCAACCGGATCAAGTTCCAATCTACTTTATATCCTTTTAGAGATGAGAAAATACAAATTCTGAAACACAAGACGATCCAGTCAATATTAGGATAATGTAAGATCCACCAGGCTTTCAAAAATCACCTCAATTAAATCCTATTTAGCAAAAAAAAATGCAATTGTTTGAGTAATTAATCTTGCATAAAAAATCCACTTTATTAAAATAAAATATTAAGATGTAAAATAAAACTTTTACTCCAATTATGTCTAAACTGTCATGGAATTATTTCATTGTAATCATCTTCACATGTAAACCCTCTCTGGGTAACTGATGGCTGGACCCATTGTCACCGTGTGTGTGAGAGTGTGTGTGTGTATGAGAGTGTTTGTGTGTATGTGTGTAGAATTTGACAAAAAATATCATTACACGGACTACAAATTAACATTAAACACACTCATGGTGACACATATAATGGGGTTTTTGGGGATACACTTGATATCTATGTGTGTTTTTTTTGTTTATTCAGTCTGCATTAGGAAAGCTCTGAGGACGAGCTAGAGACTCTATCAGCATGAACAACAAATTAACTAAAACAATAATATCTAAAGGAAAAAAAAATCAGTTATCCTCCCAACACCAACAAAGAAAAACAACAGCGAGACGGCACTCTGCATCCTGCTAATGTTAGCAACTGATGCCTAATTTCCTTTTGATTACAAAGACATCCCACGCTCTCCTCTCAAGTGACGTTTAATTGTTTCTCAAAGTAAATCATCAACTCAGCAAACTAAATTTGACAAACAACAATAACAAACTTGCAGCGCAGGGAGACGAGAAGGAGGGGAGGGAGGGAAAAAAAAGGAAATTAATTAATTAAAAGGAAAAGAGACCCATCGCCCGCAGTGGATGTGAGACAGAGATGAAAGAAAACAGGCAAGACTTTTTGCCTTAAATGAAGTGTGTTCACGAGACGGAGCATATGGGAGGGCAGCACCACCACAACAAGGAGAACAAGTTTAAACACGCTAAAATTACATTTGAAATCTTTCTAAATACACCAGAAAAACTGGAAATACAACGGCAATGCAAGCAGAAAAATGAGTGTATTCATGTTCCTTATATTAGACATCGCAAACAACAACAAAACACTACTATAATTATAACATCATAAACATAGAACGTCAACTCAAGCTCAGTGTTTTTCAGTTTCTTATATGAGAGATTTCAAAAAAGACACATTCAAAAAGATGAAAATGTCACTAAATATCGAGCTGCCAACGACCAATAGACTCAAATGTAAAACTCAAATTCAACTCTTTTTTTGCCAGTAGGTGCAACATCGGCGGCGTCATTTGATGCTCAAGTAAAAGTAAAATTACTTGATTGGTAAATTTAAGTAAAATAAAGTAGAGATGGTGAAGTGCATTAAAGTAAAGTGCAAAGTCAACGCATACACATCACCCCACCGAGCCCTTGAGTCCACACTCAGCAAAAAAATCCCTTTTCTATAGATGGACATTTGCGGCCTGTGCTGCATTATTATCACTTATACAACCGGGAAGATGGCGTAGCCTTTCCAGAATTAACCAGAGAAGTGGACAAAACTGGGACAATTAAACACAAATGGCCGACAATAAATAGAAAGAGCTATGGACACTGCACACAAGCATTATTAAGCTGCATAGATTAAACAACCTGCCACTTACAGCAGAACAAGGCATCACGCAGCGATGTATAAACACTATAAACACACAGAGAATTGCACCGTTTTTACACGCAACGTATCGTGCGCACGCACACACACAACGCTACGTTGCTAGGCAGCACAGTGGTTGTTGACATTCTCCACTGCAGAGAGAGCTACCACCGTCAGTGAGTTTGTTGTTGTACCTACCTGAACGGTGCTATGTGAGCTTTGCGCACAGCAAAGTCCTTCGCAATCCGCTGTGGGTCAAACTCTCTGTGCAAAATGTTGTCCACTCAACCCCTCTAAACGGCCTCACCAAAGGTATACATTCCCCAGTAAATGTTGAAGCCACTATAGGAGGCTCTGTGGTTTGTGCTGTTGCCTCCCAGCAAGAAGGTCCTGGGTTCAGTGTGGAGTTTGCATGTTCTCCCCTTGCTCACTAGGGGTTTCCTCCATAACAAATATATAACCCCAAGGAAAAACATGCAAGAAGAACAGACCGCTCTCCTGCCCTGCCTTGGTCAGGGCTGACCACTGCTCTCCAGGCTCCAGGCCGTCATCAGGAGGAAGGACAGCAGGATGGGTTAAAGGCAGAAGACAAATTCCTCCATGGGACGCAGTTGCGTGTGTGTATATAACCTTCACTTGTGTATGTGTGACTCTCACGTGTGGCAAAAAAAGACCTCGGGATCTGTGTTTGTTGTTGTATTGTTTGTTTATCTACCTTGAGCATTTAGCCATTAGCATTTAGCATGCACCTGTTGGTTGCACATGTAGGTGTGTTTGATTTTGGTCATTTAGCATGCTCACCAGTGATCGATTAAGGCGGACCACATCTCTCACACCCACTGACACTCAGCCAGTGAACATATACACGTAGGACATGTAACACCTTTTTTTCCGCTTCTTTCCATGAGACTTTGTGTTTGCGCTGTACTTTAACAGATCATGACATTAAGTTACGTAAGCTATGCTGGTAAGTTACGTTAGCAAGCTAAGTGACATAAGTTGGAAGTCGTAAGTCATGTGACTTAATTAACAAACATAAATTAACTTAAAAACCTAACCAAGTAGCTTTGGTGCCTAAAGCTAACCAAACTGCTACCGTTTCACAGCATAACCATTTGTTTGTTATTGTTACCATGATGAGGAAGTACGCCAGTACGCCTGCCGCTGTTACTCTCCAACTGTCAAATATGTCATTTTGGTTGTCACTGACAAATTACCTATTAAGAAATGAAAGTAAATGCAATTTGTTTCATCTACCCCTGCTCACAGCACACACTTGACGTGTTATACAGACAAAACAAATAGTCAGGGTCCAGTAGCAGGGATGTGCTGTTCTAGTGAGCTAATGTGATAGATTTGCTGTTTCAGCCCCTA
This sequence comes from Gadopsis marmoratus, assembly GCA_036023855.1. NCBI lineage: Eukaryota > Metazoa > Chordata > Actinopteri > Centrarchiformes > Percichthyidae > Gadopsis > Gadopsis marmoratus. The sequence goes on from JAVQJF010020886.1 coordinate 9,864, forward strand.
GTGGCTACAAATTGAGTAGCTTTAGCATAACTAACGTGTCACTAAAAGCACATATAAATATGGCAGCACAAGCACAGCGAGGTACGAAGGAAACTATTGTCTTAATTCAGAGACTACATCTCCTTTTATGGTTATGAAAAATAACATAACTATTTTACTGGTTCTTGGTTAAAGTGATAGTGAGAGCATTTTGTCCAGTCCTCACTTTTATAAAGGCCTGTTGCAGGATTCAGACTTGGTTTTAGTGGTAAGCTTAAAATCAAGTTTAGATTAAAGAATGGGTTCAGATTTTTTTATTCTACCTTAATACAATGCTCACATGCCATATGTACATTGACTAACTCATAGAGTTATGTTGGTGTAATAATTTCTTCTTTCCATACTGGCCATGAAGCAATTCCTTGATAGTGAGATTACACTGTAAAAAATAAGGGGATAAAATCTACAGCTCTTATTCTGTGCAAAAGTGCAATCTTAAGTTTAGTCAATGCTAATATGAGCCTTCACCAGCCTAAAATAGCCAAAAAAAGCATGTATCTCTCAGCTGCAGCTCAGCATGGAAACACTGTCCAGAGAAACACAAATCAGAACACTGTAACTTTGGAAGATACCTGTTTAATTTGGCAAACTCAGACTGCTAAAGCCTCCTATTAGCCTCAGCTGATCTTTGGAATGGACTTTTGAACAGAGCGAGGACTGTGGATTTTGTCCGTTGTTTCTTACAGTTTAGTCACAGCACAAGGGTATCCCGCCACGGCCAGCATGGACAGGAGGAATGATTATAGCTGCCAGAAACTCTGCAATTGTACATACTGTATGGCATGTGAGAATTGTATCAAGATAGACTTGAAAAAAATCCCAATCATTCTTTAAGGCTAGGGTTGGGGGCTAGAACTCACTGATATACAGTGAGTGTTCTTGCATGCCCCCCTTCCCCAACACACACACACACACACACACTTACATTACAGGCATTCCTCTGTGAAGCTGTGCATGTACTCAGAGCAGGTGCAGGCTAGGCAGAAAGAGAGTGGCAGAAAGAGAGAGAGAGTGTGTGTGTGTGTGTGTGTTTTCATGTCTGCAGCTACATTCAGTGTAAAAACACGACAATCTCTGTAAGAGCTCACAGAGTGTTAGATCGTCGGTACATCTATGATGTCCAGCTAGTTCATCATCATCATTCAGATGTAAAACAGTGTGAGAAAAATCTACTTTATATATTTCAACTTAGTACTTGTAAAGGGCTTTATTGGCATGGGAAACAGACGTTTACGCTGCCAAAGCAAGCGTGAGATAAAAACATGCACATAAACAGAAGAATTGTGATTTTGCTGTTAGAAATACAGTATATACAAATAAGTACGATATATTGTATATATTTAAATTGGCTTTTGTTACGTTTCTGTCATGAATCAACTAAGTCCCTCCACAGACTGCAGGCCCAGAGTAGTTGATCTGCGCGTATATCTATAAATTTCATGGCTCAAATCCAGTGGAACCTGTGTTCTTTTGTAACTCTCAAACGGAATCAACTGATATTATGTCAGACAGTTTCTATGTAAATGTTCACACAAAACAAATCTTACTTCATTGAAACACACGGTATGCAACTAATGGCTGAATCATCGATAAAATACATACAAATTAAAAGAGTGCTTCAAGAATAGTCAAAATACCAAAATGGAAAAATCTGAAATCATACCTCTTATCAAAATGCATAATATAGGTCTGTACATAGGATACATTACATTATAAAGGGTATTTAAAATAGGTATTTAAATTCTAACCTGTGGAGTGTACTTAATCTTATAATCTAAATGTATATAAATATATATATACACACATGGACAAAATTGTTGGTACCCTTCTGTTAAAGTAATAAATAGAAATTTACTGAAGATCAACTAATAAAAATCAGACATTGCTTTTGAATTTTGGTTCAACAGAATCATTTTAAAAAACAAAGTAATGAAATTGGCCTGGACAAAAATGATAGTACCCATAACTTAATATTTAGT
>JAVQJF010020900.1:0-52765 GCA_036023855.1 Gadopsis marmoratus
GACCCTGAGAACTAGGACAGAGAGAAAGAGGGAGGGGTGGGGTGGGAGGAAGACAAAGGGGGAGAGGAAGAGGAGAACAAAAAAAAAAGAAAGGAAGATGCACAGACAGCCAGGAGAGGGGAGGAAGGAGAGGGGGGAAGACTAGAGACAGGATGATGGAAGAAGGGAGAGGGGGTGGGGAGGGGATGAGGAGGAGACAGGAAAGGGGAGAGATGGCGACTCCAGTAAGACAGGAAAAGAGTGAGGTGAACTAATTGCAGTGGGGCCCTAAACATGTATAATTTACTCTAGTTGACTCATTATTTGGATTGTATGAAGTCATGCATCTGAGGCAAGTTACTCACACTCAGCTGACCATGCAAACATCCCGCAACTGCTGTGTTTTAACAAGGTGAGCCACACAACCACGTTCAAAACCAAGCTGAAGCGCTGAGTGAAGGACAGGCAGCAGGTGGTAAAGAAGCAGCGAAAAGAAAAAAGAATGAAAGGAATCATGTGTCATTAGTCACAGTCCTGTGTCTGCCAGCCCGGCATGTTCTAACAAAGCCAGTTTGGTGCTCAAATGTATTGCCTCATTTAGACTGATGTCTCAAAGAATCAGGGGGTTTTCTGGAAGTATAAAGTGCTCACAAGTATTGACAGAATCCAGCCAGTCTCATAATTGTGTTATCTTCTCAGTCACCTAATGTTAAACAGAACAGTCTGGTTTGCCGAGATTAGACTTCTGAATCACTACATAATCTATTGTGTCTAGATGGGATTACCTACAGTGCTAAGTGTGAGGACGGATGTGAGATACAGTCTTCACTTCTCTTTGACGAGATCTGACAGCTGACTTCACACGGATACACATTTATACTGTAGGCGACGGCACCATAACTATTTAAAGGAATAAGGCATTTTTCATCATACATTTTGTTCACCTTTTGTAATATTGAAATTATTATTCTCAAGTGAAATTGAAATGAGCATTACGTGCGTCACATCCCAACATCCTAATGGTTATTTTAAGCATGTGAGTTAGTGTGCTTTCCTGCGGCCCGCCTGCGGGCCCAAGCCGCATGTCGTTGGAAAGCTGGGATTCTTGTGATCCAACCACAACAGCCGATACAACCGACGCTAATGTCAGTCCACAACAAGTAAACAAAGTTATTGCACCTCACCTATGAAGCCTCACAGATCAATAACAAAACGGCAAAAAAACGCTCCTGTTCCGCTGTAAACAGTTCGGACGAGAAAAATCTAGTAAAATGTTTAGTCCAAAACACGTTATTACATCCATATATCCCACGGAATGCTGCAGCATCATGTCTCAGGAGTTGACAGTTGTGCATAATATTTCACACGTTCTCGGTAATAACTTCGGCTCTTGAAGATATTTTTGATATCTGGATTTCAAAGTGTTCGCTGACTTCCTATCTTTTGATTGACACCTCATTGACCCAATCGGACCTTCTATGTCCCGTCCACAGACTACCATAGCCAATGATAGTCTGCATTGAAAGGAAGTGCATGCCCCCCTTCTGTCTTCTAAAAAACAGAGCCAATTGCAGCTCGTCATGATAATGATTGGCGTGTCGTATAGCCAATGATTTTCTGAACACGGGGATATGTCGCTTTAGGGGGTTTCATCGAACTATAACCTATAATTGTCTTGAGTAAAGTGAACTTCGTGCGTGCATTCGTGCGCAAAACACCTAAGCTGGGATTTTTGGAACTTTTTGTGGTTTTTGTAGATGTTATAATGGTAAAACGGACACAAAAATCTATATATACACTTCAGGAGCCCCCGACTCCCCAGAGTTGGTTGTGGCCAGCCAAGAGCCAGAGAACAGGAGGGGGAGAGCAAGGCCTTCACAGACACAGAGGTGTGAAGTGAAGCTGTGAAATGCTTCTGTGATGTGGTTTTTGTGTTTTCCCTACACTTGATTGTTACAAAGAGTGGCACATTGCTAATAACATGTAAAAGGTCATGTACAAGGTCATGCAAATAGTTTGCAATGTTATTTTGTAAATAGTTTGCAGTTTTATTGTTAGAATGTTATTTTGTAAATAGTTTGCTGCCTTTGCTTTATACCTTTGTACCTACCTCTGTTTTGACTCTTATATACACAACCAAGAGTGGAGTCTCCAACTGTCCAGTAATGGCAGCTCCTATACATACACTCATATAAAAATTTATGTAAAAGATTCCTTTTTTGTGGTATTGTCATAACATTTGAACTGGGAGTACGTAAGGCTTCAAGCTAAAGTCTCATTGTGTCTTCCAGTTCATAAGTTGTAAGTATAGAGTTGGCTTGGACCTGCTCTATATTAACAAGTGCTATGAGATAACTCTGTTATGATATAGCGCTATATAAATAAAATTGAATTGAATTGAATAAGTCCCAGATATATATTCAGAAGTAAATATTCAGGCAGAAGTAGAAACCTTTTATTTCAATGTGTTCAAAATTATGTCACTCAGTTCCAGTAGCACTTAGAGCAATTCTTACTGTTGGGAGGAAACAATTCAGAGCGTTATCTTTCAAAAGACACCAAGGTCATGCATGTGCTCCAAATGGTTCAAGAACACCATTCAATTTACTTTGAGTATGCCTTGGATAGGCGTTTTAGTCGTTTTAAGCAGATTTTGCAGGGATTGGACTGTTTTAAAAAAGGAGAAATCATGTATTTATTTTGTTGAATTGGGGTCCACGATCTTAATGGCTATGATACAAGTTATGTCCATTTTACTTGGATCACTTGTTTTCTTTTTTTTTATTGTATACAGTCATTGCTTAAACTCAAATGAGGCCCCTCTTTAAGTCTGTTAGGTATTTGGTCTCATCATACTTTTTCTTTTTATCTTGTTCTGTTTCCTTCTTGTCATTGCTGGTTTGTCTTGTTCTTTAAAATGCAAATAAACTAAATTAAACCAAATGTCTGCTGGGGATGTCTGTCCTTTGTCAGCATTACTAAGCAAAAGTGAACCGCTGCAGGCGTGGGAGCTGAGCGGGGATAGGCCTCGGCTTGGCTCAGGTGGTAGAATATATGTTAATAAATATTTGTTTAATGTGGGCTGTGCCCTAGGAGGTTCTGGCACCGCGAAAATAATATCATGCACACCTGTGCAAACTAATACAATGCAGGAGCTGCAAGAAAAGCTATTGTTTATTGAGTATTTATTGAAGTGTTTTTGAGTTTGATTGATTTCAAATGCAACATGTACAAAGGTTTGTTTCAGACCTCTGAATCACTACATCTTTTTTTTATTATCAGATATTAGAATAGTAATGAAGAAATTAAATTCTATAAAAAAAAATATGAAGTGAAGTGAAATGGCAATGTAGTCTGATTATCAAACTAAAAATATGTGAGCATCTGAGGAGCTCGTCTAAATGTGACCAAAGTACTTAGAATAAAATGTTATTTTAAGCTTTCAGAGAACACCTTTTATTAATAAGATAACTTTGCTCTTATTCAAATCCCCAAACAGCACTGGTTCCAAATCGAGGACAGTGTACAGTTTGGTAGTTAGAAACAAACTGTTATCAATAAATTGTCCTCTGACCTGCTTTAGGACAGAGAACCGTTCACCTGCACCAGCAGATTTACACTCTGCTGCCATGAATGTATCGCTGTTTATACTGACATGAAAGAGAAGTGTCCCAATCAGCTATATTCACAACTGTCACAAAAGTCCTTTCCATGCTACTGTTGTGCGTTTTTGGCATTAACCCTGCTGCACACAAAAAATGCACTTTTTCATTGCCACCACTAAGAGGCGCCCTCATACTTTAATGAAAAACAGAGGGACTCGTGCCTTTCCAAAGTAACCCTTCATTATCTATTTCAGTGCATTAAATAAATGGGCTGCTGCTTTCTGCAAGAGGAATATAAAATGTTATCAGATACATCACTGGGGTACCTTCACATTTGTGTTAATAATCATTTATTCCTCTGTCCTACCAGAAGTTCAGGATTCAAATCTTCAACTTATACTTGCATAGCAGTGAGCCAAACAATGCTTCCAGTGCAAATATTAACTCCCTCTGTAACAGATAGTCTTGCTGGCATTCGCCCACTCCTCATTGGACACAAAAGGGAAACAAGAGAACATGTCCATCAAAGAATCTGTTGCTTTTGCAGCCGCAAAAATCCTACTTATGCTATCATATCACAAGATCCCTGTCGTGGAGTTTTTAATGAATGTGACTTTTCCATCTCGTGTTCTTATGAGGAATAAAGCAGAATGTCCACGATGCAGAGTGGACTATTTCAAAGCTCAATGTCAGTGGCCTACTTTTACTTTTTGACTTTTCAATCAAAGAGGGGATGGATAAAGGAAAACCTGTGGTTATCAGGAGAAAAGCAGGATCGTGTATTTAACTGAGAATAAAAGAACCATCCCCTAAACAACAGAGGGAATTTCAAATATATGATCCTTCAAATATCCCAATAATGAAATTTTCTTCCTCATCGACTTCAAACCACATTTAAGAGAGTAAATGTAGCTTTTATTATTAATACTTACTGGATACCAATATCATTTCCACAATAACGGCTTCTCTTGAAAACTGACACCGTTTTACATCTTCAGTGTTTCTGGAGGACAAAGTCTGCACACGATCAATTCTTCACAGCAACATAAAACACACATTTTCAAATACATAAAATGATAATATGGTCATTCCAGTGCACAGGGGTAAGGTAAAGATATGTAAACTAATATACATTCATCAGATTACTGTAGTCTGCAAAGTGTACCATTTAATGAGGCATCTGAGAAACATTTCATTCATGTAGCAAATAGATTTAAGAAAATTATGTTAAAGCATGGCCAGATACGCCTGCCTCAGGGCCCAGGGGCAAAAATGAAGCCCCCCATCACACCATTGTGATTTTTCTAGGCTGGAATACTTCCAGGCTCCAGGTGTGATTAAAAACATAAATGAATTGAGGAATAGGCACCATATAAGCACAAAACTGAAATCTTCTAAGGCCTCCATTAGACAGGATCACATGATCAGGAAATTAATCAGGACCCAACTGAAGGCCACCTTAAAAGCCACTTTTAAATATACTATTCTCCCAAATGAGATTCAGTTACATTAGCACAAACCAGTTGACAGAAAATCCTTCCTTGTGTTAAACTAATCACTAAGTGTACATGAAAGGGACATTGTATTGATTTCACTCAGCAGTCCTTGTGTAAGTGCCATGAGCCCTACAATAAGGCTGAATAAATGTTGCACTGTAAGTTTAAAGCACATGTAGTGAGACACCCAGCACAGGCATGAGGTCAGCACCCCCAACCGGCCCTTTTCCAAATTCTCCCTCGAGGGCTCTTCTTACAATAGCTTACAGGAGACTGTGAGAGTGATCCATTATCAAACTGACAGCTGTCTCCGTCCCACCCTGCACCTCCCTTTACAGATGGGTCCCTTAACATTGGAGAGCTTGAAAAATTCCCTTTAATCTCAACATCAAGACACACATGTTTTTTTAACCAAATGTTAAAACTACACAAATCATGTAAATAGCACTGCCAAATACTGATTGCTGTTTAACCTGGATGCAAAGTTAATTAGGTTTTGATCAGGTTTATGTGGAGGAGCATGTGTAGCTATATATATTTTTTAAGTCTGTTATCTAACTTAATGCTAATTAAAGATCTGAGCTGATATGATTAGGTTATGTTCCAGATAACTCAGGAATTTCATAATAAAATAAATATTCTGCTGTTTGAGAGAACAGAGCTAAGGCTCAAAAACCTCCACAGTTCATTGTACGGTGTCCCATCACAAGAAAGGCGGTCAATTTGCAAGCATTATATAACGGTATAATGTGTCGCGTGTGAGAGAGAGGCCCATTGCTAAATAGACTTCTATATATCAAAATGCCATAAAACACAGAAAGCTCTGATTGAGCCGTGGAGGCGGAGTTAAGAAGCAGAACTAGTTTCTCAAATGCTGAATAATAACTTTGTCTGCAGTCATGAAAGTGGGGCATCTGATGTACATACAATTCATCCCATGGTTACGAGTGTGGGAGTGTCAGATTAAATTATTTGCTTTTGATTTGACCGCAAACTACACAAAAAAACTGCGCACATCCTTCACTTGAGTAAAAGTAGCAATACGACACTATAAAAACCAATGTCCTGCATATAAAACTTAAAAAGCAGTTAAGTGTTATCAGAAAAATACAGTAAAATGATTTTATTTTAAATTTTATGCATTAATTTGTAAGAAGCATTTTATTTTTGTAGCTGGTGCAGGTGAAGCTAAATTTAACAAGCTTACATACCGTTTGTTGGGCAGTATAATTTTGTATGTAAAACTGAATCCGCAAAGTAACTAACTACAGCTGTCAGATAAATGTAGTGGAGTAAAAGGTAAATGTTCTAAGAAAATGGAAATACTCATGTTATTGAGCACAATAACCACAAAGATGTGTTTAAGTGCAGTACTTGAGTAAATGTACTTCGTTGCAGTCCACCACTAACTTTAGCTTGGATTAGTACTACACTGTTTTAATGAATGTTGTGTTGCATTGACAGCATGCGGTCACAGCTGGAGGATTGTGTGTAAATCCTTCTGGGCTTATCACTGGAGTTGCTGCATTGTCTTCCCTCTGAACCAGCTGGAGCATTGCAGTGGAAACCATCATTTCCCTAAAAGCTGCAAGCACTCAAGTCATGCTTCCTCAGAAGAAACACACCCCTTACAATCTCAGTTCACTTGTGAGTTTATTTTTCCATGGCACATTATGATAAAAGGAAATTTCTTCCATCATTCAGTGTCACATAAATCAAAAACTACAAATTGGTACAAAATAATACAAAAATATAAATTGGAAGTTTGTGGTGTCATTTTGTTATTATCACATTAGACAAGTGTTGTTTGGTGTGAGTGAGCACCTTTCACGGGAGGGAAAAATGCATGGTAAATCTCTAGCTAAAAGACAAAAGCATTCAGTAATATCTATCACTCAAAGGAGGCGGCTGCAATATGCAACATATTCATTGTGTTCAGAGACCACTGCTCTCTGGTCAAGAGAGATCAAGCTACAGCAAGTCAAATCACACAATTATTAAAAAAATAAGTAACAAAGGATGAACCAGTGGTGTACACAAGACAGTGACGGCTGTGGTCAGTTTCAACAGAAAAACAACATATTGCACCTTTGACACCTCAGTGAGAAGTTGCTCATGAATTGTGAGGAAAAGAGCAAGTTGATCTCTAAAAAAGGGAAAATCTACTTCACACCAACAGCATTCATCAGGAGAATCACAAAAACCTCTAACTAAAATAATCAGAAAGGGAATGTTAAAAAAAAAAACTATATAACAAAACTGTACACAAAAAGTTCAAATGAAAGTATAGTATGTTAACTGACAGGCACATTAACATGTCCATTTCAGTGGTGGGAAAACAAACAGATGTCTAGCTGTGAAAGGTTTGGTGATTCATGACTATAATAGTTTCAGAAGGCTTCGTGTAGTGTCATCTGAGAAATGCACACGTCGGACTACGAATTTAAGGTTCACTGGTCGAGCATGGCAACTTGCTGAGGACAAGGCACGACATGATAAGATGTCCAGCGTCCACAGCAGAACAGTTTGAAGTGTTAAGTTAGGACTTTCAAACTAAATTCAAATTGAGGTTCAGGTGAGACACAGCATGTATCAGAAGTTATTAATCATTTCCGCCAATTTATCACAACACTGAGCAGTTATTGGTTTCAAGTCAGTCCCCATCATCTCAGAAGTTGAGGTCAGCAGTAGAGATGCAACGATTCATGGATTAACTATTACTCGATCAACAGAAAAGTCATCCCTTTAGTCATTTTTCAAGCAAAAACTCCAAAGTTTCCTATATTTCCAGCTTCTCAAATATGAGAATTTGAGAGCTTTCTTCCATCTTTGGGTTTTGGACTGCATGTCGAATTAAAACAAGCCAGATAAATATATCACCTTGAGCTGTGGGAAATTATAACTGACAGCATTTTAACTTTTTTTTTTTTTAGACAAAATTATTAAATCAGGAAAATAATCCAGTCTCATAAAATACAATTTGGTCAACAACATCCCAGAACATGCCATTAAAGATATCGCAATGGTAACCATTGGGCAGACCTTGTGACCAACACTGGGAATCTGGATGTGTTTATACTTTAGCAGGAAGTGGAAGATTGGGCATTGCAGCTTTATAAATCTGGGAAGCAATTACCGTCGACTGACTACAGATGTTTGTGTGTGAAACCAGTGACCGCAAGGTTGTTCCACTACGATGCAAACAGACGGTTTCATGCATTCAGACTGACTTGTAAGCAGAGTATGGTCCAGTGATGAAGAAAGGGAGTATTCCAGCCCCCGCAGATGCTGCATCAGCATCCACTTTAAAGCATAATGACACAGAATAATGGGTAGGCTGCTAGTTTCAGCCTTGAAACCTGAGCCTGAATATGCAGTTTCTATGAACAGGTACAAACAAAACTATAACTAATCAATGGTGTGTTTCTAAACTGGTATAAAAAGCTACAGTATATCAAACAAAAAACAATTTTTTTTTTTTTAATCAAAGGAAATCAACAAGTCATCATAAATAAAAAGCTATGGCATGTTTCAATGGCATCATATTCAAGTAATATTGTTCAAGTCCCTGATACTTAGTGGTTCATGTAAACATTGGAGTCATTAACACAGACACAGAACCAACAGTTCATTAGAAGGCAGCAGCAATTCATATGTACAATACACAACCGATGTCCATGTCTCCTTCACCATGCTGGTCCGGTCACATCCATGTGTTAAATTCTTTGAGCGGTGCTGGAGACACTGAAATTAAAACTTTAGTATGACAAAGCCTGCAGCTGCCAAAGACACATTTTCACCCAAGTGTGTGACGCTCTGCCACATGGCTCAACTTTGGACATGGGAGAGAAGAGATGATGAAAACACGGAGAGGAGGGGGAAAAAAAACCACACACTGCAGGTGTGTTCGAGCTGTGGACTCCACCTTCTGTGCTCAAAACAACGAATTCTTCGTCCCCTCTGAGGGGTTATGTGGGGAGGAATTCCCAGAGGGGCCCTTCAGCTCCAACAGACACTACAGGAGTTAGTACACATTTTCAGTTACGTCTCCTGAATGTTAGCAAACATTGATCTGACTTACAAAGCCTCTTTGTTTCCTGCTAAGTCAGTGACAAGCCTCTATTTATTCTTCTACTTCTCTCAAATGGTAGCTCAGGAAATAATATAAGCCCATATTTCCTCTCTAAAATGTGTTGAAATTTAGGATTAGAATTTTAAAAATAATGTCAAGCAGCAAGATATCCTTATCACAGATACTTTGTGTTCTGTGCACTTCTAAAATTGGCTCAGCTATCACACAGCTGAGAACATGCATGGAATGAGGTGGGTGTCAGATCACACGGCTGCTTTCATCTCATTCACAGTGATGACAGTCTCATAATAGCACAGATTTACAAAACCAGTTCAGAATATGGCAATAACATTTTTTGCAATGCCTCAGGAATTTCATGTGAGACAGTGGACCATTTGTCACGTCAATGTGATGACTTCCACCGGGTCTGTCTTGCCTTTGGACCTCTGCTTGCGTTTGAGGCGTCGCTGTGAGCGGGATGGGGCGGCTGGACAAGCTAAAGGTGTTGCGGAGCTGACGGAGAGAGAGAGGAGGTCTGCAAATGGATATTTCGGGGTAGGGACTTGGGACGGAAGCATAGCAGCGTACTCCCGCAGGGGTTTGTGTTCCCTCTCCGTCTCCTGGCGTCACCTGTCAAAGCAGCCGGCTGTGAAAGTGTGATGAGCTCCCAGGTAGCCCCCGCTGTAGGCCGTACTCAGACAGTGGCGTGGCTCTCCAGCGAGGGTCATCTGCAAAGAAATGGGGCCTTGGAGTGGCAGCACACGAGCCCCCGGCTGGAGACCAGAGGTCAGGCTTGGGTAGGAGGGAAACCCACCTCCAGGAGTAATGGAAGGAGCCCCAGTTAGGAGACCCATCCTGTGGCTCTGAAGAAAGTCCTGCGACATGTTCACCACAGGCCCCAAAGCCTGGGAGTCAGCTAGTGCCTGCAGCTGGGACAGGGACGGGGAATGCTGGGAAAGGTGTGGGAAGACGTCCGGCTGAAAGAGCAGCTGTGGTGTAGAGGAGGTGGAGGAGGAAGCTGGTCTCTGGATAGCTGACACTGGAGAGAGATGAGAGGTCTGAGGCTGAGACTGCAGAGAGGAGGCTCGGTGAGGAGGAGTGGATTTGGTCTTGTTGGCCTCCTTAACGTCGTTGTCATGAGCACTGCGGAAAGGAAAGGAACGCATGAGAATCATCTCCTCCTTTTTCTCCCTTTGCAGGGAGAGAGCAAAGTGTGTGCATTCCTGAAAAGATCTATCAAGAAAGAAAATGGCTGCTCAGATAAATCCATTAACAGGGGCAGAGTTCAGTCTGTACCAACCATTTTTACTCCCACACGATTAGCGTGAACATGTGCAAACAATTACCCAGATGCCCACAAATAAACACACAGTCGCCCACTGACCAAGAAATTTGCAACTTAATTGCGGTTGTTAAAATCACTCAGCATTGAGGCCATCAGCTAGGATTATCATGGACAGGCTTTGTCAGATGACACACACAGCATTATACGCCTCTACTGGTTAAAGCAACAGGCATCTTATATTCCAAAACCATGGCAACCAAAAATAGAGAGAGATGCAGGCCTTGATGTCATCTACCTTGATTTGACCACTACACTGAGTGAGTGAGTGAGTGAGTGAGTGAGTGAGTGAGTGAGAGTGTCCCTTACAGCAGCATAAGCTCAATGCATTGGGTGAGGTGGTCCCAGGTGTAGCCTGTTAGTAGATGCAGCGCAGTCGTCCAGCTTGGGGAAATCTGAAGGCATATACGAGATGCTGCCACACACGCAGCAGCAACCTGGGATGGTCGGAAACTCAGGAAGGCGTGGTCTACAAGAACCCAGAGACAAGAGTTTTGTCAATCATTTGATCACATTTACCCCACAAGCAAATAAATTCATGCCCAACACCGCTGGAAGAAGCAAAGCAAAGTCTAGTTCACCCTCCTCCTCTCAACCCACCTTGCAGTGAGACTTCCAGAAAGTAGTGAGTGTATTTGTCCATGAAAGCCTTGGTCTTTGAGAGGGAGGAGAGGGGCCAGCCGTTGTAGAGGTCACCCTCCTGCACCGAGGCATGGAGGTAGTAGTCAATAAAGTGGGCGGGTGTGGGCATGCACAGATTCCAGCCAAAGGTCTCCAGCAGCAGAAGTTCCATTTTGATCAGATCCTTCTTGTTGAGAACCAGGTTCAGGCTGCACATAAAGCCCAGAGAGTTCAGCTGCTCCAGTTTGGGAACCCGGTCCTCCTTCTCCTCAAATTTACCTGAAAAGAAAGAGATACAGAGACGTTACTGAACAATATTAATACGTCACCGCTACGTTTGACAAGAAAGACAGACTGCCCATACACTAAACATCTTGTACATCATAGAGAGGGCACACATTTGATAGTGAGTAAACTTTTAGGTTATCAAGCAAAAATGGCATACAATCTAGCTCCATAAATGTGAGAATTTGCAGCTTTAAATCATTAAAAGTGAAAAATATGGGGTTTTACAGTTCGTCAGACAAAGAAAAAGGAATTTTAACTAATCACCAATCATATTTAGCTATTTTACATTTTATAGCCTATACAATTATTGGATTAATCAAAAAAACAATTGATAGATTAAGCAATAAAAATATTAGTTGAAGCTAATTTATTGGCATGTGTATTTTGGAAATCACAGTGGTCAATGAGCAAATTAGACAGTTGCCTGTAGAAATTAAATTGTTCATTATATCTTCACCAAGAAATCCCAACAAATACATGAGCTAGCTTTAAAAAATACCAAATAACATTTCAACAGAAAATGTCGCCTTGATCAGAGCCAAAGTTAAAACCCCTCAGCTTAATATGAGGTAATGATCTTCAAAAAAAATAAAAAAATAAATAAAAAGGATGTTTATTAATTCTTTCTCTCATTATTACAATGAATTTTATCACGTGTAGCCACATGGAGAAGGTTTATGGTCAGCCCTGAAGAACCTTACTTCAGCTTCCACAAAATCTAACAAGTGCCTGCTAAGCATTAGCAATTAAGCTGACTATTACTGAACATCTGGCCATAAAGCTAAGCTATTACACCAACAGGGAAGCGTCACTATAAGCTTTCAGAGTGTGGGGCACTGACTGTGGATTATACCAGCCTGACACTTTCTATGAAAAAGCCAGTCAGCTCGATCTTTAATATTTCTGTCCCTCACTCCAAATCCTCACAGGCATCAGACAGCAGTACCATTATGGTGAGTCCCCTCCCCATCCTGACATCCCCCTTTCCATGGCAACAGCCCCGAGGCCTCAGGGGCCCATGTGACCAATGAAGAGGGGCGATTCTGCCTTTAATCAAAGGGCCCAGGCCTCCTCTGCTCAAACTTCCAAGAATGAGGGCGAGGAGGTGTCGGGTTACTCTGATACAGGCTTCCCTTTAAAGCATGTGCCTTTAGCTTCACACAGCATTAAGCAGAAAGATGGGGGGGCATGTTGTAGACTTGTAGAAATTGATGGCAGCCAAAATCATAGCTCACCTCAACCTTTAGCGGATTTTTGAAAGACTGATATCATTATTAGCAAATACAATAATGATATATAGAGAGATGGTTATTTTGATATCATAACACTTTACTTTAAGTACAACTATTATCATTCACAGCCATGTATAAACATTTAATAAATGGTTTATTGGAACACTAGCACAATACACTTGCAGCCTCACAATTCATATAAACACACCAACAATCACACACATATACACTGTTGACAAAGTGCCATTCAGTCGCTGCTGTAGAACTGCTTGGTATTATATCCAGTGGCCAGCTGATTACATATATATTATTATATCTAAATAAGATTGTCAAAATATGTATCCAGCTGGACATTACAACCCTTCTGTTGGGGGAAATCTTGGCCTCTAATCTAAAACCATGGCAACCAAACATTAAAAACAAGGGCTTTATTGACTTTTCCGAGCTGCAGTTAGAAGTGGATAACAATTGTCTGCAGTGCCACAGCTTTTGTGGTCGTCTCTCATGGCCCTCATTAACCTCTTTATGCCCACGTCTCGGAGTGGGGCGTCTTCCTACAGAGTGCGAGTTTTACCACTGATGTTGTGACCTACCATTAAGGGCTGGAGAGAAAAAGAGAGAGGGAATAGTTGAGAGAGCATGAGGGGAGGGAGGGGTGTGGGGGATCTGCAGCCCAACAGGCCACAGGCGTAATTAGCAGAGAGGCAATAATGGCATCCCTCCACCAGAACAGGAAGCACTGTGAAACAGGGCTGTTTACACCCACCGGGGCTCGTTCCACAGCCCAGTCCACACTTGCCCCATTCTCTCACCCTCATATCCTCTGGATTCAGGGCCCCTGTCTTCTCCTAGACTGCTATGTCCACACAGACGCTGCCATAAAAAGCCATCAATCTCTACACAACTCCAGCCTCTTTGATCTTGAGAAGACACAGCGCAAGTCAATCTCCTCATTGTGCTCTGTGATTACTCCCTCTGGTTTACTACTGCGGGTAACTGGGCACATGAAAGACATGGGATGCCCAAAATCTTTGGAAACAAGAAACAAAAGCAACATCAGAGGGATGTTCAGAAGTGCACTATGATTACAGCCACAAACCGGTTCGATTTACTGTGAAAAGAATTGACTCCTGTGTGTATTACAGCCTGTATGACAAAACAGCGGTCTCACTCATTTCAATGAGCTGGCACAGGGGTGCAGCCACAGAGGGTTCCAACAAAAAAAAAAAAAAAAAAACAGCAGTAAGGCAACAAAAGTTGATCCTGGCTCTACTTGATCTGTAGCACAGTCCAAACAACAGGGGCAGGTATGCTTTGAAATTATTACTATTATTTACATTATGCATTGATCTGTCAATATTTTTTATTTGAGAAGCTGGAAAGTTTCAGCTCTAGGGCTGATATGAGTTTCAGTACCAATAGTAAAATAATACTATTCAATACTTTAGGCTGAGGAATGTTTCTGTTTTCTCTCTCTCTCTCTCTCTCCCTCCCAAATGTATCAACTAATTACAAAACAGACATACAAGAGCTTTGCATACATGCAGGCTAATATTAGCCGTTATTAGTTCTTATTTACATAAGGAAATTTCTGAACCATGAATATGTAAACACGACTAACAATATAACCAAGAAGGAAATGTGAACTTTTGATACTTGATCCTTGATGATACGTCATGTCTCAGACACATTTCAGCCAGATTTCAAAAAGGTACTTTGGCTCGATGCTCAGCCCAACCGAAATATAAACCCTCATTCAGCATATCGGTTGTCCTCGTCCTGTTTTACTTTCGTCAGTATGAATGTGGCATGAGAGAGATGGTGCATTCCTCTCCTGTGAGTTCAGCCTACCTGGAATGCAGGCAGCTAAATGATCCTATCTTAAGTCAGCGAGCAGGGAAGAGAAGGGAAGGAAAAAAATAAAATAAACAGCCTTCGTTTTCATCTACACTGCAACTACAGGACACCTATCCTTTCTCACAGCACCCATAGGTGAGGATGATCAAAGGTCGAGTAATCAAGGAGAAGTTAAAGGTCAGGGGTTAGGAAGAGGTAAGGCCAGGATGTAGAGCTTCCCCCCAGGTGTGCTGTTCGGGGAAGAGGAGGAGATAGGGGTGGGGAGGGGTTTTCGAATGATAGGGGCTGTTAGGAAACCTCGGAGCTGTATTCTCACACAGAGAGAAATGTTTCAGTTTCTGTTGTCTTCATTTATCAGACATTCTAGTCCATTTCAATCAGTCCTCAAAATAGTTCCTCTAAAGAAACGGTGACCAAAATCAATTGTTTTCACACATATTTAATTGTCCAACACAAACACTAAATCTACCCGAAAAATCCCTAAACCCCTTTTAAAAAGTAAGCATCAGATATGCCATCTACATTAATCACATATATTCAAAGAATAACTGCTTTGGGAAATAATATGTAAAGTGCTACAACAAATACTAGGATTTAAGGTCCCAATGACTTGTATGGTACATTATCTCTGTAATGCTCTTAAAGTGTTATGAAAAACAACAGATGTTTGGTTAAAATACAAATATTAGAAAGTTAAAAGCCATTACGAAGAACAGAGGGATAGCACCCCCAGCACCAGACCAGTAGTGAGTAGTAATTGTTGAAATCTTCTACAGAAAAAGGAAAAACTATAGACAATCAACAGGACTGCAATTCAAACAGATATTGATAATCTCTTGCCAATAAAGATTTAAGTGACAATTTAAGGAATTTTCTTCCATATTCTGTACTTCCTTTTCTCCTGGACTTGACAGCCATGGAGGAATTTCCTCTGCTCTTTTAATTCCTTTTATTTGCTGGTTCATCTTTCATTGGGAGTGTGAATTGCCCTGTTGCCACTCCTGGCCCTGGCTGCTCTCACAATGTAGGCCCGGGCTGACCCTTGACCCCTGATGCTAATGCCTGGGTGACCAAAGAGAACCCTAGAAACCCTGCCCGTTTGTGTGTGGTGCATTTTTGGGGATCCATAGGCGGAGGGCGTAAAGGGCCTTGCCATATGGGTGATGAGGGCTGACACAGGGAGTGTGTGAACAAACACAGAAACACGAACTATGATTAAATTCTAACATTTGTACTACGTTAATCTCAAAAAACAAAAAACAAAATTGGTGTTTTTATCAGCATCCGATAGTAATGAATAATATCAACTTTTCCAGACCTATCTGTACATCTTTACATAATGTCTTTAATGATGAAAGCCCCACATGACAACAGTTCCATCCAAATTATTGTCAAACCTCTGAAGGGGGAAGTGGGCTCTTTATTAATCTACATTTCAGGATACCCTGCTGGGTGGTTCAGTTCCAACATGTTTGCAAGCCACCACCTCTACCTCCCTTTCTACCCTGTTTAACATCAGCAGCCAACCTGCCTTTGAAGTCCCGCTCCACTCATTTCCCAACCCCCCCAGGGATGTGGGGCTGCTTTTACTGGCTGCCCTGTCCCAGGACTGGCTCACTCTGCCTGTTACTGACAAGGTGAGAGAATGAAGAGGAAACAGTGCTAGTAGACAAAATAAAAAGGACACCACCAGAGGCCAGTTGCTTAAATGGTTGTGTGGCAATAAAGCAGTTCCCCTTTAAATATGAGATTCTCTAATGGATTAGACTTCAATGTGAATCTTAATTAGATGATCACCAAGTTCATAGGTTTATCCAAAGGTTGCCACAGCGACCATCTCATCATTTAGCAAACCCCCCCACCCCACACACACACACGCGCGCGCCTGCACGCACAACAACCTCCAGCCCTCAGTCTCTGCTCCCCTCCCCCTCTCTGGGAAGGGGCTGGCTGGCTGTCCTGCTTGCATTTGACAGGCTTTTGTTTGAGGCCTGACTCAGAGAGCATATGGCAGGTGCCCCTCAGCACACAGTCCCTCCCCACCCCCGGGCTCCGAGGTCTACATAAGTGCACTGCAGAGTCAATATGACTGAGCGCCTTGTGTGTTTCACAGGATGCTCTTATTTTTAATTTACCGTCACTGAATATGTTCACTGAACAAAATAGATTTAAGTCCAGTTTCAATACCTTGCTGTACATACACACCACAAAACACATCACAGGAGCATTCAATTATTAGAAGCAAGGGCCAAACAAAAAACATAACAAAATACATAGAGAATAAAACATTGTGACAACAAAACAGTCTTGTACTAGCTACCAGCAGAGGCAATCCGTAATGTAATTTACCACAAAAAAAAATAGCTGCAGTAGAGCTCGGACTTCAGGGACCAAGATCTGCCAGGAAGACTGATGTGATCACTGCAGGACTTCATGCAATGTAACACAATAGAAACTTAAGTTTGAGGGAGTGGACTGGTTTTTAAATGAAAATATTCAGTGTATACACAATAGTATTCACTGAAAATCACATTACATTCCCCGGGAGTTTGGTTTCTTTGAATAATTGGATTCTCTGGAGGGAGGTGAGGCCTCTAAATAAGTGCCCAGCTGTCAATAACACTCAGTCCCTGTGGGTTTGAAAAACTGACCATAATCTTCCTCCTGCAAATGAAGAAGAGCTCATCCATGAACAAACACATTCAAACTCAAGCATCCATAAAAACAAACACACAATAGAGTAACAGGATTAAGCAATGACTGCTGAGAGGCACAAAAGAGGTAGCGATTAATTAACTAAGTGTAGAAGGCAGAACAATTTAAAGAAAGACAATGTATGTGCCTGTCAAAGGCAGGCAGTGGGACCTGGGGAGGCTGTTCAATAACTAGGCAAGATTCCAGAGCACCTCAGGACAGATAAAAACCCAAGACAACTTTGAATCAAACACCCTTTCAAGCTTTCATCAATCATGGCAGAGATTCCCTAGAGTCCTGGAGGAGTCAGAGGCAGGAGAGCAGAGAGTCTGAGTAACTGAAAGCCACAATCAAAAGATTCAATAAAAAAACCTGATTAATCTATTAAAGATTAGAAGAACAACCTCTGTCCACGTTGGCTTGATTATATTTATATCACTCTATGGGCAAAATCTCAAAGCTATTCTTGGATTCTCATGCGATTGCTTTTAAATAAAACCTCTTTCAAGTCGCATATTCAAATTTATCCCACCACAGAGACTCTGATTGCAAAGATGTCCTGTGCACAATTATACACACACAGAGCCCTCCCAAGTGAGCGGGCCCAGTTCCAGACTCCCACTTTAATGGCATTATTAGTCTAATTACCCATGATGCCGAGGGCTGCATTAATGTACAGAAAACCTCACAGTCTGTTAATCAACAGACACAGAGACGCTAATAACTACCGCACAACCTGCACCATGCATCAGCAGGGGAAGAGTGATTAACACACCTGCTTTACACAAAATGCACACCAAGACACAATGTTCCATTTCACTTCAGAGAAGCATGTTGGTTACTGGTTAACACACTAACTTATCACTTCACCATCTTCTGCAGAAACTCTGACCACTTGAGAAAGGAAGCAACTACAAGCAAAGAATAACACCAACCAGACATCAGTCAAAGGACGACAAGATATTTAGAGATTTAAATCCAAAGCTTTAACATGATTGTTCTAAATCTCCACAGTGCGATCACCAAGTATGTCTTCAGTCAGGCAGCAATTTAAAGGATGAGGCTGGCGTTACTCTATACTTCATGTTAACAAACCCCATGAAAAGACCAAAACAATCTCTACTTTCCAACTTCCCCATCTTGTCTGTGGGCCTCCAAGTCCATTTGCTACAACTGAAGATGTAAATCTTTTTAAAAGATTTGTCACAAATGGTTGGTCATTTTATTAAAAGGGGGCTCAGTAATTTCCTAAAACAGCTGGCCACTGTAGTGTTTAGCAAAGATTACTCAACAGGATGAAATAGTGCATTTGACAGGGACAATAAAGGGAAAATAAATTACAGAGCCCATGTTCATGGTAATGAAGGCACAATGGAGCTCTATGGCAAAATTAATAAGCTACATCAGGCTTTGGCTATATATAAAATATTTAATAGTAGGATCACTTTAGAATAGAATAAATACATCTTTATTGTGGAATCGTGTTTTCAACATCAGAGTAAAAGAAGAAAAAAGTCTCCAACCTTTGATAAGAGAATATTTTGACCGTGGTTCATGTCAAACTAAAGAGCAGCAGCTCCAGACATGTTATTACAGCCATGATCAAAGACATACAAAATGTTCTGCAGACACAAGCATAATCCTCTACCGTTTCTCCTAAAACAATGGAACTGTCATCCTACCACAACAGCAACCGTGTGTTGTTTTTTTAACCAACGTTGCAGCTACAGTAAACTGTCATTACAGGATATCAGATCAGTCTGACAGTGGAGCTCGAAGTAAAAATACCATCACAGTCTCTTAAGCGCAACTGAAATTAGCCTTGTTGCAGGAAGTGTTGCACCTTGTGCCATCTGTGCACAAACCACAGTCACAATATTTCTCTTAGCACACAAGAGTCAGATCGTAGCTCTTCTGCATTTACAGATCAAGTCAAAATACAACACACTTCAAGATGAAACAAAACCTCATCTTAATAAAATTATACGTTTAGAAATACAAATTCCAACAAATACATTTAAACACGCATGAGACTTAAGAAGAAAAAAAATTTGAGTTCTTTAAATAAATGTTCCTGTCAAGCAAAGAGAGAGCCTTAAAACATGAAACAAACATTGAGCTGGATTTAGGAGGTGGAATGCTGATAATGGACTTACTAGCTAGGAGCAGACAGGAGAGGGCGATGACATAGAGCTGCTTGACGGCCACATCGTAGTGGTCCATGAACAAGTCCAGCAGGTAGACTGCTAGGTGACGCGCTGTAGGACATAGCTGGTAGCGATTACTCAAGATGGCCAGCAAGTCTGCAAAGTACCGTCGCATGCCAATTTGCGGAGAGTGGGCCCGGTAGACCGGTAGTTTCAGCTCCTGGAGGGGGGGAGGGGGGGCAGGAAGAAGTGGTGGAGAAACACGGGGGTTGTAAAGAATATACATAATAATACTGAGGCACGAATGCCTCCTGCTGACTAGAGAGCTGCTGTGGGTCTAAAGTACTCATACAAAGATTAAAACTCAATTTACAATGCAAAATTCTTGATTATGCTTCAACCTCATTTCAATTTCATTTAATTCACCATCGCTGTAGAGAACAGGAGCTAATATAGGTCATTGCGGGGGTCAGGGGAGCAATGGGCTGAGAGTGGTGGTGTGTGTGGGGGTGGGGGTCCTCCAGTGGAGGTTGAGTAGAAGATGGGATTAGGTTTCACCCCTAACATATCTCCTATTCATGTTCAATTAGCTGCATGTGTTTCAAAGAGGGAGGAAGATACTTGTGGGCATTAACATTGAATCAGCCTCGGGTATCGTCCCAATCAGCTACAGTTACCAGGAGAACAAACAGTTCCAGTTTCAAAATCTACCTCTGAGTAAGGAACAAAAAACATTTAGTGCTGGATATACCAACTCACAGCACATCCTTCCGCTGTAGTTAAGCTGCTTACAAAAAAAAAAAAGTTTGTTTTTTGCTCTCTGTGAATTTGAGTTAAAAACATGGGTTTTTGATTTGGATTTAATAAGAGATTGAGGATTGGTAGATTAATCACCTTAAATTCAAACTTACATTAGAGGAGAAATACAGAAAACATCCAAATCATATCAGGGCTGTTGTTTAGAAACCTTGAGACTTTAGGCTGGCTCAAACAGTTCCATTGTGGCTTTAAAGCAAGTAAATTCATAGCAATACATGCCACAGTCAGTACTTTACAAAGCACACAGAGCATTAAAGCACAGGGCAAAATGTACCAACACTGTCAGGTTTACACGAATGTCAACCACCTATTTTGAGCCGAACAAAAACAACAGTGATGCTCAGGCTGACACTTCAAGGCAATCTAAAAATAAGTAGTAGCCCCCCCCCACCCCCTCAAATCCATAGCCAGTCCACCCCCGGTGCCACAACCAAGCATACCACCCAATCATCCCCAAACTCTCCTCCCACTGCTTCAGCCTCTGGTCCATCTGTCTGTCTGGGGGTACAAGGGCAGCAGGAGAATGGGGGTGGATGTGAAGGGTGGGGAGGCTGCTGGAGTCTGGAGGGGATCCGGGGGGGTCTGGGTGGGGTGGAGAGGTGCCTTTGTGGGGGACCCGTACCATAATTAAAGATTCCACAGCTGCCTCCACCTGATTTGCATGTCTGATAATTTGCCACATGCTACACACCACCACTATCTCCCACATCAGGGCATTACCACTGCAGCAAACATCATTAAGGCTGGAGGGGACTGTGGGGGAGCAGGCACCATGCTGTAACTCTAAACACTGTGCAACTGTCTTTAACATAAAGCTCTGATACGGATTCCAACATATTTTCCATATCAAGGTTTACTGTGCCTTCAGCTTAAATGTGTCTGAATATCAACACATGCAGTCAAAGGTTTTTAAACACTGTACAGTATTTAAAATAAAATGTAAAGCAATCAATTAATTAGATATCTTAAAATAGAAAATAGAACTACAACCGAGTTATTTTTATGATTTATATTTTTAGTTTGTCCATAAAATATGAATGCTTTTTTGTAGAGCTGCTATCGATTAGATGACAGAAACTTAATCAGCAAAGATTTTGATAATCATATAATCATTTGTCATTTTTCAAGCAAGAATGCCAAACACTTGATGACTCCAAATGTTTGATTCATTTGACCTACAAATGACTTGAATGATTATTTCATTCAAAATGATTTGTTGTCCCAATTTTCTGTTAAGTGAGTAACTGAATAATCAAATGTACTGTTTCAACATTAGAAATAATGAGGCCCCAATAGGATCTGAGAGCATTCCGATTTATAGTTCCTTATATTTCAACTGTGACCATGAGATCTAAATGTAAGAGAAAAATCAAGCCTTTATTCCTCTGAGAAATGAAAAGATTGTTTACCTGATACCTTTGGGTATCTTCATGCATTGCGAGGAATGTTGCAGCGATTCATCGAGAAATTAATCAACAGAGAAAATTTGCTGGTCAAATAAAAGATCACCTTTTAAAAATAAAAGATCACCTTGGGCTGTGGGAAATTTTACCGGGTACTTTTCACAATTTTCCGACACCAATTGTGAGTTACACCTTTAAAAGTGATATCAAGAAAGTGGAGAAAACGCTGTTCTCCAAGGTCTGGCTCATACTGTGAGTTACACCACAGAGACAAATAGACATGTCTACTACTAAACTCTAATCTGTTTTTATTCAAAGTCTCAAGCATTTCTCAGTTCACCATGTGTCAGATTTTTCTATTTTGTAATTTTGCAGCATTTACAATGAGGGAATTGCATTATAGAGTAGACACTTATATTTCACCAGAAATGCTGATATGGGGCAATGAACCCTTACGCGAGTGAATATCCCCATCTCTCTCTGTCACATGTGAGGAGAAAGTGGGTGTGCTGTGTAGTTTCCAGCTCTGCGGACAGATTTCTATTCAGATTGACAGCTCCCTCTGAGTCAGACACTATCCAGCATAAGTAACATGAATCAAACTGTGTGTAAATGAATGACTCAGTATAAGGCTCACAAACATCCAATTCACAATCTGATTCACTACAGTTGTCACTACACACGCACACAATTTCTGGCACGTTAGGGCACCTGGTATCTAAAACCTGATCTGTGTTCATCTCCGTCAGGGTGAAGCTGGCAGCAGAGTCCCAGCTCCAAGACGCCAGTCAAGTGACAGATGTCTCCATTAAAGTGACACATGGGAAGAAATATGATCACGCTTCTGGGTTAATTACGACACTCTCAATTAATGAGCCTTAACTCCTCCACGTAATCTAATTTAGATCGTGTTTAAATAGACAACAGGCCCATGTAGTTATATTTTATTCCCAACTTCCAATACATTGTGTGGTATATAATACACTGCTGTGGAATATCAGCACAGGCCTGCTGGTTCAGACATTTCCCCCCCTTCAATAAATCATTTAATCAACATAATGTCAGAAAATTGTGAAAATGCCTATCATAGTTTCTCTCTGACCGATTAATTGGCTGCAAAATGGCTGCAACTAACAACTACCAATAAATGTACCGATTATATTCTTAATTATTAAGAATTAAGTCTTTAAAATGTCACCAAATGGAGAGAAATGTCCATCACAAATTCCCAGAGCTCGCTGTAACTTCTTGAGACGTCCGACCAACAGCACAAACCCCAAAGATATTAAATGTGTTATGTTAGGACAGAAAGATGAATCAGAAAATATTCACAATTGAAAAGAACCATACAGTGAATTTTCTCCATTTATCTGTTGTTCTAATCTGAATACACAGTGCACAGACTGCCATTTTCAGGTCGGTAGCCTTGGTGAGTGTAATGTTTTCCCATGTAAATGCCAGGCGTCGTTACACAGACACAATCAAAACAGGTTTGGCTCACGCGGTCAACACAACAGCTTTCCACCAAAATAAAGCAGTGCTCACTAACGTTGGGCTCACCTTGATGCGGAGGGACTGATGGATATCTGCAGCCAGCTGTCCTTTCCACCATTGCAACTCCCTCTCCATCTTTCCCATCCAGAGGCGACTTCAAGAGTCACGTTGAACCTGCCGAGACAGATGTGTCCAACACAAGACCACAAAGTTGAAACACGAGGTGGCACGCTGGGCCACAAGAACACACACTTCCCAAACAGGATGTTTGATTAGAGAGAAACCCATCTGACGCCAGAGAGGGTCACGTTTCAGTAAAAGGTCGTTCCACAAATCTACTCATTAAAATTGCTTCTTAGGATTTAAATCAAACTAGAGAACTAAAAGAGGACTTTTTTTATTTTTTTATTTTTGAGCAACACAGTCGTTTTAATAAAGTTTTGGGCCACCTTGCTAACCCCACGGCAGAGGTCTCTTCCCCTGCAAAGGCCATTTTCTCCCCGCTCGGAAATTTAAATGGCTCGGTTAAATGCCCGCCGTGGGTCGAATGACTCAAAGCGGCCTTTCGGTACATGGACACTTTTGACATGGTGGTAAAACTGCAACCACAGATGACGAACGAGGCCCCGAGCTGCCTTCGGCTCGCATTCGAATCCCGTCTGCACCACGAGACAGCGGCCGAACTGTGCGGCTACACAAGTTAACTGGCCACCGAGCTCCGACACACACGAGCCTCGTTGGAGAAAAGAAAAACGAAAAAACCCCAAAACAACACACGGGGTTAAAACTGAGCCCCTCGACACAAACACGGCTCGTTTCTCCCAGCAGCCGGGTGAACTTTCCCCATCTCGGTGGGTATTACACGGTGCCACTCACCGCTCCGACGGGAATGCCCCCCCAGACCCCTTTGTCTCAGTCCGACATCCTGAGCGAGAGAACTCCTCCTCGGCTCAACTTTTGAGAAAGACCGCTTTTTTTTTTCGGCGAAAGCACAACGTTCAAATCCGCCGACAAGTTAACAAAGCACCTGCCGCCGCCGAATCCCGGCAACAGGCGTTCGGCCGCGCCGTCTCCCCGCCAACTGTTTACACTTTTCCGCGAAACGTAGCTCGGCCGTTCTCGCTCCGGTGGACCCGCTGTAACAAAGTAGCTCCTTGGCTGCACCAGCTGCTGCTGCCGCCGCCGCGGCGCGAGGCTCACGAAGGTCCCTCCTCCGGACTGGGAGTTGTAGTCCTTTGGAGGTCAGCGTCAGAACTACAAGCATGCACTCTCGCCTCACAACACCTTTTACATGTTTTGTTCTACGCGTGAGTTGTGTTGCCTCTATTTCGTTCTTTTACCGTTCAAATTTAAGATCCTGTTATTATTTCTTGCTCATAAAGCGCTTTTCACTAGAACCTCGCTCCTCTAGTAGCAAACGTTTGATTTGGTGGTTGATTGATTCACTCAAAAGAATACTGTTTACACCCCAGTTAAAAAAATACCCGTTTCTCATAGTAACCCAGGTTACTGTTTGTTTGTTTTTTGGACAGGCTATGAGGTAATAGTAAAGAAAGGCATTTTGTCAACATGTCAGATGAAAAGATAACAACAATGACGGAATGAAAAGTTGTCATTTAAAAATAAAACACTGATCCAAATATTAAAGAAGAATATTGGTCAATCTCTTCTTTCAATTACTTTTTATCCATGTAATACAATGCTTCCATATCCATAATAACTACTGAAATTAGTAATATTTGAAATAGCTACTTAAAGTTCCCCTCCAGTTATATTTTTTTTTGCGTATTGTTACTTGATTTAGTTTGGCATTCATTGTGCAGAATGATGTATGTGTAGAATTTGACTCTACAAGGCTGCATCTATCTGCTGTAGGGGGAAAGTTTATCTGTGCTCACATTCAATCTGGATTTAAGACACATGTGTCTAAACATGATGTCTGACATCAACGAGTTTGGAAGCCAATCATGTTCCAATATGCAATTTACACAAGTGTGATGTGGAAACTATCCACATAATGAAATAAATCATGTCACATAAACAGGACAAGACATAGAATAAAAAGTTATCTCTCTCCCTTCTCCAACTTCTCTCTCCATCTTTCCCATCCAGGCCTTTCTAGTAATCCAGGGAACCCTCTCACCTTGTGGTAATCCCATTCCCTAGTAATGTAACATGTTAGCCACTATTAGTTGTGTCAAGCCAATTTTTTTATGCATAACTGTATGTATAAAGGTAAATGTTGAAAATGCAGGAGCCGTATCCTAAAAAATATTTTATGTTTGCTTGTCAAAGAGCCAGTTTCTTGTAAAATAAATATAGCAGTATTGGTTTCATTTCACTTGCAATTTTATGTTGTCTTTGTTTATTTAAAAAGAAATCTGCATTACCAAAGATGGCTTTCTGCCACCTTCTATAAAAAAAAGTTTAAACAAATCAAAACAAAACTCCTGTAAGATCAATCTAAAGGAACCAGAGAAATGGAAATAATTCTGTTATTTATTTGAGAAATGTTCCAAACATTTGGTCAGAATCATAGCACCATGAAGGATTCTGCAGCCAAAACACATGCTTTTCAATAAAGCATTTTAAGTTGTTCCTCAACTGTGGTTGAATTTTTTCTTTCCTTGTGCCCCCTGGTGTCAGAATGTGTAAACAACTGAAATTCACTGAGGCGTAATGTGTGGAGCAACCTTGTCAAACGTGGATTTTCATAAGATTTTGATATGATTTTAAGGCCATTATTAAAACAAATCAAACATATTTCAGGCTGACAGAATCAACTGTCATCCTGAGCATTAGCTTTTCTATCAGCCTCGTTGAGGTAGTCCTGGTCGGCGTAGATAAGAAAGCCAGTGAAGGTGCTGTCTGTCCAGAAAGGGTCAAAGAAGAGTCCGTTCTGCTCGGAGTAGAAAATCTGCAGCCAGACCTGGTCTGACTGCTGCAGGTGGAGAACAGTAGAACCAGACGCCACGTCATGGTTCCCTGTATTTGCATCAAATGTCTTGATCTTGTATTGTCCATTGTGGACCAGACCGATGGCCAGGTGCTTATTTGCCAGAGTGATATCATATGTGAAATAATAGACCCCGGGGACAGCACAGACAAACTTCCCACTGCTGGCGTTGTAGTGGTCCCCCTCATTCAGCAGGATCCTGCTGAAGCGGATGGGCAGTCGTTCTTTAGGGTAGCTCTTTGTCACCGCCACAGAGAAGGCAGATCGGGCTGCAGTGCCACAGTTGCAGCCTCCAGGAGCTCCCTGCTGGCCCACGTCACCCATCTCTCCTTTTAGTCCTTGTTTTCCAGCTGGCCCTGGTGCTCCTCGTGGCCCCTTCAGTCCTCGAGGTCCAGCCTTGCCGATAACCCCTTCACGCCCTTTCACGCCTGGCTTGCCTGGGTTCCCCAGCCTCCCCGGATCACCTTACAAAATGATGACAGACAAAACATATATTTTACAGCTTACCACAATACTAATAAATCTTCAAAACAAAAACTCAGAAGAGCCTAGAATAGTTCTCTTTTTGAATATATATTCTCTTTGTTTACCAAAAAGTAATTCACAAACAAATAAATGTACAGCTTGTTCTGCAATGTGGTTACTTAAATTTGGAGTCAATTAGTCACCAGAGAGGTCAAAGTCACTGTTAGACATCCTATACAGTTATAAAACTCCAATAACATGAGTCCAAACAGACTTGCTAAATATATAGATAGATTTGGGTAATGCTGTGTAAAACCTGTGAACACCATCATAGATATAGAGCATAATGAAGATTCATTGTATTCCATCATGTTTTACAGTTGGGGTCTCTGAAAGCCCAAACAGAAGCAGACTTCTGAAACAAGTCATTGGTTCAAAATCCTGTTTAATAGCAATTCTCGTCACAGTGATAAAGAATCAAGCTGATAAAACAATGTTAAATGCGTTATTTGAGCTGTTGAAAGGACCCGGGGTCCCAAGGGCCCCAAACAGAACAGTAGGTCAGCATTACAATAGAAGAGAGTCAGTCAATAAAAACCTCCATCTCCCTTTCCTCCCTTCTCTCCGTCCTTCCCATCCGGGCCATCCTTCCCTGGGGTCCCCATGGGTCCCATGGCCCCTGGCGATCCAGGGGTTCCGGGGTTCCCTGGAGGCCCTGCTGGGCCTGGCACACTACAGACCAGCTGGGAGGAGTGGATGGTGATGTTGCGACCTCTCTTGGGTGAGGAATATGTGGACTGCGAGAAGACAGCTGACAGCAAACAAAACATCACCCATATCTGGAGCATGATGGTCACTGTGGAGTCATGAGAAGATGAAGGAAAGTCATTGTTTACAACAATACATTTGTTGTTGGTCACAATCAGATGATTCAAATGTCTGTTAACAAAAGAACCCCATCAGATCTGCCATGTTAATAGACGGAAATAGAGAGTGGTGACAGAGTACATGCATAATACCTACAGCTAGAAACAGATGAAAAAAACATGTAAACAGTTATTATGTAAATGGTGCAGTCAGTTTCATGCTGACTCAATCCTTAATGAGAAATACATCAGAGCACAGAATGCTGCTTACGTGGTTTTACAAAGGGAGTGTATCAGACATTTCAAAAACATAGAGAAAGAACTCACCAGTTGAGAAATTATGACCCGTGGGCATTTTCCAGCTCTATCCAAGTCGTTTTTCTGCATCAGACTGCACAAACTTTCCTACATGATTTTCCAATAATCACATGAGATAGCTTCTTCAAGAGAAGCACTGCTGAGAAATGTGCAGCCCAGTGACTCATAGTACATAACATCCGCCCTGTTTAAGCAAGTACACTGCCAAAAAATACTTTCACCATGATGTCATTCATTTCTAGTCAGAGAAAATGTATTGCATAGCTGAAGTGATGACACATCATTTGTTTACAAGCTCAAAATATTCAATTCAGTTTTATTTATACCTCACCAACTGTCCGCAGTACGTGAGGACCAGGGAGTGTCATTCCGACACAATTGTCTGCAGCCCGGGGCCCCCCAGGGAACGGTTCTGGCACCACTTCTCTTCACCCTCTACACTGCAGACTTCACCCATAGTGCCAAAACCTAACAGAGGCTATCTCTGGCACTTTTCATATAGAGCAGGTCTAGACTGTACTTGTTATTTAGTCAGACCCAACATAGGGCGTTATATAACAGACATGATAAAATGTCTAGAACAAACGTTCTGTTAAATATAATCTTAATAAAGTGCAAAATCAAACAGCACCAAAGGGTGGCCTGTAGAAGTGTATAAAATGCACTATGAATATTACCAGATGTGCTTGTTTGTCGCTGTGATGCAGAGCCAAGAGCTGAGAGACCAATAAAAATGTTCCAGCTGTTGGGTGAGGCAGTGCCTTGCATTTAGCAATCTACTATATTCACCTTTAACTGGAATCATGTGAATATAAATTACATAACCACTTGTGGTGCAGGTTTCTATGAGCCACTATTACCAAAACTAAATAAAGAGAAATGTGAGCAGACAAAAATCTTACAATCAGTTCATATCTGACTTGTACATACTGTTGTGTAGGCAAAGAACAGAACGGAGTTGGAATACTGTTCAAATTGTGTGACAGTGGCAAAATGTATTCCATATTAAAAGCCAGCAAACTGCTACATTTGCATTCCATGCAGTGATATCTGTGAAAAAAATTTAAGGACAAACAGGATGCACACTGATCCACTGCAGATGTTTCCTTGCAAATCAATGCAAGAGAGAACGTGTTAGAAAAATATTGTTCAGTTTATTCTTTCAGTAACTTTTGTTCCATGTCAGATAATACTTGCGTAGCCATCATTAATGACAACTGACGAGATGAGCAGTATTTCATATGGCTAATGAAATAGCTACTTTAACATCTGACCAAAATAAAATTGCCTTTTGGCTAACACTAGCACATTTACAGTGATGCTAATCAACGTGCATTGTCCCTGTTAAAAGAATAAAATAAAACATAAACTTTTTACACAACACAATGTGTTCAGAGAAATATATATTTTATTATAAAAATTATGCATTCATCCCACTAAAAGCAGTTATTTTCCAAAAATTACTGTTAACTGAGGGTGGCGCCATATTTCTTCCCATGGAACTGATAGAGTACAAACTAAAGCACACATTAGTATTGTCCTATGAACCTGTCGGACCAAAGACAAAAAGCAGGCAAAAAGAAATGAAGAAAACACTGTACACGGTTTCTGTCACATTCAAAAGCAAACAGAAGGCTCGTCCTGCTGTAAGTTTACAATTTGAGTTTGAGTCAGACATTTTTCCCACCGAGCAGCGGCTCTGGTCCTTGGGAGAGTTTAAGGGAGTCAGCAGGGATTAGGAGGTCATTGTCCCAGGAAGGAAGCCATGGGATCATCTGGCCGGCAGCGTTTCATGCGGAAGGCCTCCATCTCCTCCTCAGTGGGTGCCTTTACTTCAAGCAAGCTGTTGTACGGCCTCTTCCTCTCCTCCAGCTGCATTATTGCCTCTATGTGCTTCACCCGCTTGTCCTCCGCT
The DNA here is from genome assembly GCA_036023855.1 of Gadopsis marmoratus. NCBI lineage: Eukaryota > Metazoa > Chordata > Actinopteri > Centrarchiformes > Percichthyidae > Gadopsis > Gadopsis marmoratus. Next base: position 29,570 of record JAVQJF010020900.1, read on the forward strand.
TCTAGTGCCTGGGCGGAGGAAACAGATTGGAGGTCAGTCACAGAGAAATTCAAATAAGAAACAGACAGATGAACACAGAACCACTGTTTGCCATCTTAAACACAAAAGTAACTTTACCTTTTTCAGTTTCTCCTTCTTCTCTTCATCGTCTGAATCACTGTTGTCAGAGCTGTGCTTCTTGTTCTTTTTGCTCTTCTTTTTCTTCTTCTTCTCTTTCATCATCTTATCTCGATGCATCTGGGGATTACAAACATTGACATAACGAACATACAATTATCTAAATGTTCACTGAAAATTAAAAGCGGCAATGTGATGATGATGACCAGGGATGTTAAACTGCTGCTGAGGGAGCACAATGCAGCCTTACGGTCTGGCAATAGGGAGCTGTATAGTGCTGCCAGATCCAGCATGAAGAGAGCCAGCAAGGAGGCAAAATCAGCCTATGGGAGGAAGACTGAGGGTCACTTCAAAGAGCGGGACCCCCAGCATGTCTGGCAGGGTATCCAGCATCTGACCAACTGTAAGGGCAAAAAGGACTCAATTCCCAGCAGCAGTAGCAACTCTCTGGCTGAGGAGCTCAACCACTTTTTTGCCAGCTTTGAGGTGACTGAGACAGAGCCTGCACTTGCACCATCACCCACCACTGACAACCTGGCCCTCACTGTGAGCCCCGAGGAGGTCAGGACAGTGTTCCTCAGTGTTTACCCCAGGAAGGCTGCTGGCCCAGATCGCATCCCAGGGAGCGTATTATGGGACTGTGCAGACCAGCTGGCAGGGGGTATTTACCAATATCTTCAACCTTTCTCTGTCATCATGCACTGTCCCCGTCTGTCATCATTGTGTCTGTCCCCAAGAAAACCTGTATCAGCAGCCTGAATGATTACAGAACGGTGGCTCTTACTTCAACCGTGATGAAGTGCTTTGAGAGGCTGGTCCTGAAACACATTAAATCCCTACTTCCACCCTCCCTGGATCAACATCAGTTTGGTGGTGAACAAACCGTCGGACCTGGGTGTCTGCGAGTACACATGCAGACGGATAAGGTATTTTTTAAACAGACTCCCCACAGATTGTCAGGACGAGATCCCACTACTCCTCAAGCCTGACTTTCAGCTCTGGAGCCCCACAGGGTTGTGTGCTGAGCCCTATTCTCAACACCCTATATACCTATGATTGCACACCAAATCACAGCACAAACCATATCATTAAGTTTGCGGCCGACACAACTGTGGTGGGAATGATCCACAACGACGAAACCACTTACAGGGCTGAAGTCCAAAAACTGACCATTTGGTGCACCGATAATAACCTGGCACTGGCAAAACCAAACAACTCATAATTGACTTCAGGAGGAGGAGAGAGGAACCCTCTCACTGGAGAGAGTGTTGAGAGAGTAACAGACTTTAAATTCTTGGGTACTTAAATCTCTCAGGACCTAACATGGATTCTCAACACCACCTCTCTGGTAAAGAAGGAACAGCAGCAGCTCTACTTTTTGAGGACTATGCAGAGAGCGAATCTCTCCCAGGAGCTGCTGCTAAGTGTTCAGTTGAAAGTGTTCTCTCTCAGGGCATCTGGTGTGGTTTGCGAGCTGCACTGTGGCTGAAAAAAAAAGCACTACAGAGAGTAATTAAATGAGCACAGGACATTATTAAAACAAAACTAACACCCCTTCAAGACATTTACAGGACCCGATGTTTAAGGTGGGCCAAAAATGGTGTTCTATGGCAAATGCCAATCGAGCTCCACGGTGCCGTGCAGTGAGCACAGGGCCCACCAGTGGATGTTGGGCCCTCAGGCCACCCTCATGAAGTCTGTTTCTGATTGTTTGGTCAGAGACATTCACATCAGTGGCCTGCTGGAAGTCATTTTGTAGGGCTCTGGCAGTGCTCATCCTGTTCCTCCTTGCACAAAGGAACAGATACGGGTCCTGCTGCTGGGTTAAGGACCTTCTACAGCCCTGTCCAGCTCTCCTAGAGTAACTGCCTGTCTCCTGGAATCTCCTCCATGCTCTTGAGACTGTGCTGGGGGAGACAGCAAACCTTCTGGCAATGGCACGTATTGATGTGCCATCCTGGAGGAGTTGGACGGCCTGTGCAACCTCTGTAGGGTCCAGGTATCGCCTCATGCTACCAGTAGTGACACTGACCCTAGCCAAATGCAAAACTAGTGAAAACAGTCAGAAAAGATGATGAGGGAAAAAATGTCAGTGGCCTCCACCTGTAAAACCATTCCTGTTTTGGGGGTTGTCTCATTGTTGCCCCTCTAGTGCACCTGTTGTTAATTTAATTAACACCAAAGCAGCTAAAACTGATTTAACAACCCCCTCTACTACTTAACTGACCAGATCAATATCCCAGAAGTTAAATTGACTTGATGCTATACTCTGCTTAAAAAGTGTTCCTTTCATTTTTTTATTTTGTATAATCAAAAGACTCATTCCACCCAGCTAACCATCTTTTCAGTCTGCTGCCCTCTGGAAGGCGATACAGGTCACCGAAGACCCATACATCCAGATTGTCAAATAGTTTTTTCCTTGTGCAATCATAGAACTGAGTTCACATTAGGCTGCTAAAATATGTTGGGATTGTGCAATAACTCATGCAAAGTGCAATATTTCACTGGAGTGTGAGTGTGTGTGATATACTGTGCAATTAATTTGATCTATTCATTTTTATATATGAGGCATATGTGTCATTTTCATGGTTATTTGTATTTTTATGATCTTTTAATGTTCTATACATGTTTTTATACCACTGATAGAGTTGCATTAAAAATGTTGTGGTAACAGTTGCTTAAAATGACAATAAAGACATTCTATTCTATGATCATTAACAGAAAGTGTCACAATTTTAAATCTCCTCAGCGTCACTTACTTCCAGCAGAGTCTTGGGCTCTTCTTCCTCCTGAGGGTCTGTCAGTCCCTCTTCAAATGGGACACAGTCTGTGTTGTTCTTCAGGTTTTGAAGAGAACAAAAGCAGTATGTAAGTTACAAAACTAAAAGTTAAAACTGATTTACTGTGTCTCAAACAGAGCCTTTGAGCACTGTTAGCACATCTACTTACTATTCCAATTCCAGCCTCTCCCGTGCAGTAACTCAGTTTGACCATGGAGTGGCAACACTTGAATCCCCAGAAGCCATCCTTCCAGAAGGAGCCCCAAATGCACTAAAGACAGGAGAAGTTTCAAATATACAATCAAAATGTGACAAAACTGAGATTTTCCACAGGGGCCACAGTGTGATCTGCCATCCTTACAGTGTGGTTGTTAATGAGCACGTCCTCCTCATACTTGGAGCGAGCCACGGCCTTCTCAAGCCCCTTCAGTACAGCGCCATGACGAGAGTACTCTACATAGTCCTCCGTCTGGGCCAACAGCAGCTCCCGTGGTGGTGCATTCAAGTGCTCTTCACCTCCGTACTGTTTGTCACATACAAAAGCACAAACATGATTAGTGAAGTCTTCAGTCAGTAGGAATAGTTAAGCCCCAATACACCATGCAATTTTGGGCTGTGAGAAACATACTGAAAATCTGACCTCCAAAACTGTGGTCCTAGATTGCACTGTGAGATACACCCACTGATATTTAGAGCTATGGCTACCGAGACAGGGAACGCCAAAATTCAGATTTTTGGGACCACATTCTCAAAATTTGACTGCTGCTACAACTCTCATCTACAAACATCGAAGACTGGTGAAATGACACCAAATGCAATGCTGACATTGTAAGTGCCCATAAACATATACACAGATGCCACATTGGTATAAAGTTAAAAAGCATCACCACTACGGCCAAAACTACTTTCTGCTACAGTTTCAAAACACGAGTGGTGTAGCTGGCACACAGTGCTGCGGTTCATCAAAAATTAACTGAACAGTCCGATATGCCTCAAAACTGACATTATAAAGCCTGACACAAATTGTGGCTTAGATTTGATCACCTTCTCTAGGATGCCATCCCTCTGCATCTCTTTAAAGTCCTCCTTCTTGACCTTGAAGGACTTGTGGAGCAGCTCCAGCTTGGTGGGGTCAGCCTGAAGATGCACCTCCGAGCCTCTTTCGTAAGCCTCCCAGGCAAACACTGTCACAAGATGAAGCATTGACCGTTATTTACAAGGTTCAGTACAAATACATGCTACATGCCTGTTTGAGAGTAAATGTAATTCTTATGGTCTCTCCGATGTGTGAAAGCAAAGAATTTATCACACTTGCCATTTATTACAAAACTGTGATCAATTTTGCCTTTGGTGTCTCATCTCATATCTACCGTTATTTAATCAGAAATGTTAAATAAAAATAATTCCCATAATATTTTGTGTTTATTTTTGATATCAGCAACATGCGACCAATATGGGTACTTAGATAGTGAAACTGTTTAATTGAGGTATGTCTGCTAGGTATGGCAAAGAGACTTTATCAGAGCTACTGATGTGTCTTCTTTTCTACCCCTGCTAATTTTTTTATCTACTATTACAAAGACAACTTTTCTCATCTTAACACATTCACACTCAGTGTGTGCAAATGCCACATTGCTCGAGAAAAACATCAATGATCTGACCAATAATCCCAGTAGAGACGATACGCACTTATCACTGCAGTAGTAAAAATATACTTAGACAAAACAAAAAGTCCAACAATTCTGAATTCCAAAACTGAGAGGGGAGGTGGTGAGGGGCAGAAGAGCTGGAAAATATCTTGGTGACTTACACTGTGTTTGAGCCATGGTGATTGTGTCCCCAGAATAGCGAGCAAAGTTGTCACCGGCATAGCCCACTCTGTCAGACAAACCAGTTTGAAAATTAGTTAAATGTAAGCCAATGACAATGTTTAAGTATTCAGGAAATACAGTAACAGTAACTCACTCATCAGGGTTCATGCCAGTGTTGGAGTACGGGTTCTCTCTCATAGCGCGAGTCTTTGGATCATAGTAAGCTGAATTTGGATCCAGATTCCTCAAGTACTGTGAGAAACAGACACGAGAAGTTCAGATTATTGGATGTCTGCGTTAGCAACAGTGCAACAAGCAACCATGGTCCCCCACAGAAAAGGAAGCATCATCGCAGTTGGAAAGCCCAGAGTAAAATATAGTAGTTCAAATCAGGCAACAGGTCTATTTCCCCGGATGTGTCTCTTACTTTGGCTGTGTCTTCTCTGATACGCAGATTCCTAACAGTGATTCGTCTCTTGGAGTCAAAGTTCTGACCAGGCATGTCGATGTCATCTGCGTATTTATCTTCATCCTCATCCTCACTGTCATGTTCCCGCTCCTGCACAGAAAGGATTCAAATAATTACATATTAGTCTTCTAGACAAGAGACTGCACTTTATTAATTAAATTTTAAACTAAAAACAAAATTAAAAACAGGACAAGCATTATTATTACAATCTTGACATTACTGAACACTTACAGATTGGTCCAGTTTTCCAGATGCCAACTCATCCTGAAGCTTATGTGCCTTCAGTGTCCTTTTGGCCTGAGAGGTAGAATCAAATAGAAAGTCAGATTTGTGTGATAAACAGGAAGTAGATAACAGAGGTATGATGCAATGTTTTGAACCTGATGATATGGTCACGCCCGATTTGTGTTCCAGTACCTGCAACTGAGCAAATCTTCTCTATGATGCAATTTATCTTTTATAGTCTTCATACCACGTAAGAAAAGTGCAAAAATAAAATTAACATAAGCATCAGTTCGGCCTTCAGTTTGCCCTGAGTTACATTTGCTAGATTTGGCTTTACAAGAATCAGGGATTCTTGGAAGCCAGATATCAAAATTTGATCCATATACCAATAAAGAGGTTCTGTTTGAAGTTGATATGTATAGTTTGTTTGAACTGGGCTATAACCTTGTTTATCTTCTCCTCAACTAACCACACTAACTATATGCTCAAGAGTTAAAACAAGCTTAATTTACCATTGGACTGCTTACCAGATCTACTTTGGCGTACTCCTCCACGATGCGCTGGTGTTCCTCAGGATCATAACCGTTCCAGCGGTCCCGCTTCCCGTCATAGTCCAAATCGAGCTGTACCTGACTATGTTCATCTGCAGCTATGCCTGTCCCTGTGAACCTCGCCCCAACCTTTCTGGGTCGCTGATGAGACAAAAGTGAAGTCCAGAAGTTAACATTATTTATGACAGATATAATTTTTTTTTTATGTTCAAGATTAGAAACGACTGAAAATTCATCTCTACTGGAAGATCCATTTTACCTCCAAGCAATCCTTCTTCTTGTGTGTCAAGGCACCACAGTTTTCACAAGCTCCCTTACGAAATTTAGTGGCAACAGCATTCTGTTTGGCGGAAAATAAATTGAACTGTTAGCTTTAGAGTTCATTTGTAATGGTTACATGAAAATAACTCACTGGTTCACCCTCACCTCTTGTACTCCTCTCTTGTACCACTCTCCAATGGCTGAGTATTGCAGCTCACTTTCAGTCTGTGGTCTCTGATGCTTTAGTGTGGGCCTTTTGGATGGGTCGACATACCATGGCACTGATGAAATATACTGTGGGATGTGAGGGTTTATGTCCCTGAAAAAGAAAAGAAGGCGCACAAGTGGTCCACATTAATGTAGCAACCATAGCTTCACTGTGAATATGACAATAAAAAGAGACACTCCACCGATTTCACAGATGATGATCAATTAACTAGTCTCTTGAGGTCAGCTTTGACTTGGAAACTATACATTTATAATAGTATGCTTGCATTACAAACTGGGGGCATTCAATTTTGCCTCATTCACATCATATAGGAAGGATGGTAGAGATGAAAAAGTGTAATCATTATAAATCCGATATAAAATGAATGTGGCATTCACCAGTTAGAGAAGATCTAATGGAAGATACTATCAATTGAAATGTAGTATCCAGTATTTTGGGAGGTTTCCTCCATACTAGTGAATTAAGTCAGAATAGCTTGGCCTTTGTTACACTGATGTTGACCATTGTTCTTCTGTCTCTTACAAGTCCCCCAAATTTGTGGAATACTAAATCGCTGGAGTATTTATTCTTTTGAGAAATGGTTTTACATCACTGGCCTCTGGTAGCTACACATTTAAATATCCAGAAATTAACAAGCTGTAAGCTCAACTTCTTCAGACACTTTGAGGACCAACGCTGTGCAGACATCAACTTACTTTCCCTCCTCGTCCACCTCAGCTGGAGCATTTCCCAGCTTCCGCTGCTCCTCCAGCTCTTTCTTCTTCCTCCAGTCCTCCCTGGTCATCTTCTTGGGCTCATCCAGGCCCACGATGCCCTCTGAGTTAACGCCAACGTTAGCCTGCTCGGTCATGACTGAACCTGTCACCAGAAATGCACCTCATTAAGCTTTAAGTACAGCAAAGTAACACAGCAAAGTGATTAGTAGAAACATATCTGTCTAGAATAAAGAAAATTCCGCAGAAATGTTAAGGTGCGCCTGAAGTGGCCAGCGTGACAACGAAGCCTAGACCCCCACCCCAGAGCTTGTCTGCCTCTAAATATAATTTAATAACATTTAAATTAGATGCTAAGTATATAATACACGTGTCCCTGCAAAATACTAAGCGACGATAGCTTCTGATTTAAGTTTTATAATTGCGAACAAAATGTATTCACTCTTGAGTAAGCCCGAGAAGGACCTACTGGTGTGCCTGAAGTGCGGTAGCGCAGGCACACTGTTGTTATTCCTCGGGCTTATTTTTATTATTGGTGGCACAATATTATTATTCCTCGGGCTTATTTGTATTATTGGTGTGCCTGAAGTGCGGTAGCTAACCTAGCTGTTTACCAGCTCAGTGACGTCAACGTGGAAGAAGTATCTTATATATTGTAAATTTATCTCATAAATAATTTGGTTACCTTGGTAAGATCCAACAAATACCACAGCGGTTGATATTTCCTTCGTAAAAACAACAATTCCCTCTGTATCTAGCTCTGCTTGAGCGCCTCCGTTTGTGTTTTGACTAACACACGACCGTCGCCATTTTACAGCAACTACAGCTACGTCACGTCCTGGATTTCTCTGTGGTGTTGAAGAACAGAGCGACATCTAGTGGAAACAGCTGTTTGCACTATTCGCCACGAATTACCACCTCAGCCGCAAGGGCACTCTGTTGTTTACATGATTGTGTTTTCTGAGCAGAGCTTTTCCTTTCGGTGTGGTACGTGGCAGATGTTATCATACTTTTTCACCGCTTTGGTGTAAATTATGCTCCACTCACACCGGTAAATTGGGGGCACAAAGCACACTTTGCACTCCTTCCTTCAGTTCCCACAGACTTGGTAAATCTCTCTTTGAATTGTGTATGATTTGCAAGGTTTATGATGTGTGTAATTGACAGAAAATATATTGTAGTTTGACACCTAACTTCCAGTCATAGTTATTATTTAGGCAATTAGAATGGGACAAAATTAAAGCCTTCTAACACAATTTGTAACAGAGACCTCAAGCACAAAAATAATCAATCAGAAAAACAGCTTAAAGGGAAGCATAAAGAGTGAAAAAACACCAAAAAATTTAAAAGTAACATGCAGTTTTTTTACTCATCATCTCCTGAGTGCTGGTACTGCTTGCTTATTTATCAAAATGTGTACATGTTCAAGTTGCAGCAGCTAATTTAAATAAAGCCATGTGATATAAGCTATGAGTGTATATATATATATATATATATATATATAAATAAATAAGATTTCTTATGCCAGCTGTGAATATAAGGGAATGACAAACTGGATACCAAGTGAATAATTACTTTGATTTTATTTTCTAACTTAGTGAATGGGACAACATTTCCAAAACAAATGTCATATCTATCAAATGTCAATAGTCATATCTGTGATGCATTTAGAGATTGTAGAATGTCATGACATTTACTTTATTTCTCTGTGTCTCCGATGCCGAGTTCTGATCGACCTGTTAGGATGAAAAACTGATTAATTAACAGAAAGAACAGGCTGTCTTTGTAATAAGAAGGATCATCTAACGCTTCAATGACTCCAGTGGGTTTATTTTTGCATTCTTCAGAAGCACCGAGCAGGTATTTTTGTGCTTAACTGTAACATGGACCAGTGAGAACACCGTTTTGATCACTCTTGTAATTAGAAAGACAATGGTTAAAAACAGTAACAACATAAGATGGCGTTATGACGACTATTTGGTCAGGTGAAACCGCTCGCCTTTTTTCTTTCCAAATTCCAAATGTTAAAAAAGGCCAAAAAAAAAAAAGATGTAAACAATGTTGAGAGAATGAAGAAAAGAACATAACAGCACCAGACACAAATGAACATATTGACAGAAGTATAAAGAGACGGGCTGAATCAGTCCTCCAGCCTTAGCACCAGTACACATCCCCACCGTCAGTCCAGCAGTCTGGGGATGAGAAGGCAACGCGGTACCAAGGTGAAGGCAGTGTTGCGTTCAAGTAGGTACCAAAATATCAAACTCTTAGTCTTTTACTAACTTTGTTGTCTTCTGAATGCCTTTTGAGAGTTTTTGCTGAGAAGTTACAAAGGAATGGATGGACTGAGTCACTTGTCGTCGTCATCATCCTCCACCTCCACCCTCCCCCACTCCTCCAAGTACTCCCCCTCCACCTCTCCATCATCAGCATCTTCATCCACGTAATCACCCCAAGTGTCATACACATCCCCTCCTTCATCCTCCTCTTCCTCCTCGTCATCGTCGTGTTCCTCCAGCAGGTCACCTCGATACAGCGGCTCATCCTCCTCATCTTCCACTATCTCCATCTCCTCCATGTCATCCTCATCATCCTCTGCATCATCATCATCATCATCATCTTCCACATCTTCCACCTCTAACCCACACACCTCCCCGTCCTCCACCTCCCCATCCTCTGTCTCGTCCCTGGAGGAGGTAGGAGTGGAAAATGCGTTGCCTTCAGTGCTGTCTGTGGCGCAGGACCTTTTGGATGGGATGAAGCTCGAGGTAGCAGTCTTTGTGTTGATATAGAGACGAGGAGGGGGCCCCTGCCCAGCCGTCGCAGCCTGGTCAGCAGGGGAAGTGATGGGAGCAGAACTGGCTTTTCTGGAGTTTGGGACCAGTGAGAGAGTAACAGGGACAGCCGTGGCCCCGGGCCTCACGGAGGTCATGTTGGGCACATACTCACGAATCTCCCCCGGCTCCAGCGGGTCAGGCCCGCAGGGGTCGTGTTCACTGCAGGACAGCTTGCCGTCCAGCTTGGAGATGAAGAGCATGCCTTCACGATGCTCCTTACAGTAAGAGCTGGGGCACATCTCGCAGAACGAAGCTGCCTCTTTACCACAGGTGTCACACTGGTGCCATGGACACTCCCATCGCCCTGGAGACAAGATCAAAACAAAATAAAAAATTGAAAATGCATGTCTCCAGAAACAGCAAATCTGTCATAATAAAGATCAAAACATTGTTGCTAAACATGATGCTGTTAAGGCCACTTCATCCTAATTCTGATCAACAATAACATCAATAACATTTAAAATATTATATTTAATATTAATTCCTTAAATAATTAATATAATTATTTAGAATATTTTTTTCATAAACAAACAAATCTTTTGTTCCCCTTCAAATTTTACATTCCACTAGAATGCGACTTATGTAAGTCACTGAACATAGGTTTCTGGCATCGCTAGTTTTCTGTTCAAGCAGAAAGAAGTTTCCTTCTTTGGAGAACCATCGTCAGCCTCTGCCTTTCACCTCTCCAAATGTATTGTATTTTTAATAAAAAATGATGACTGCCAAGCGGTCTCTGTTCTTTCCGTTAAATCATCAGTGCTTTAAGATATTCAAAAACTCTGCAAGGTTGATCAGGAATTGAATTTAGACTAAATCATGGTCCTTAAAAACACTAAAACATGGGCTCTAAATCATCCTCAGATTAACAGAAACCTCCACCTCTACTTGCCTGCAGGCCTCTTGGCCAGGTTGAGACAGTCAGCGTGATAGACCTTCGGGCAACCCGGCTTCTTACAGGACACTATCTGGCCACCGTCACCGCAGCTGAAGCACTCGTCTTCCCTCTCCTTGGTCACTTCTTGCTTGGTCTTCTTCTTCATGGGGACCCTCCTCTTCCCTTCCTTGAGTTTCAGTTTCTCAGCTGACGGCTGGTTCTGAACAAGGAAAAACGTTACAAGTCAGCTCTTCTTCTGAAGTTGTACATTTAAGCAGCAAGGAGGGTCGGAGCATCATCTGAAGGAGGAGAGTGTGCTCATGCAGCACTGAAAAATGTAAAACAACAGCGTAATCTTTTACCTTTGGCCGGACACCCAGGAAACCGCTGCAGTTGGGTGCTCCACATTTACAGGCAGTTTTTCCATTGCCAAGACACTCAAGGTTGTAGTTGAACTTCAGCTCCACTCCTAAAGTACATGTTGTATTAGATCTATGCTGCGCTGAGATGTGTAGACTGTAAACTCACGACATAATCTGCATTCTTAATCCTACGCAATACAAAACACCAAACTGTAGGCGGTCACTCTAACCTTTTGGGATGTCTTGTAGAGCAAAGAGCCCCACCCTGGTGTCCCCGTTCACAGTCCACTTCTGAGTCTCACAGTTCGGCTGGCAGCTGTGGTTCATGAAGCGAGCCTGGTTCCCTTTGGGCCCGGCATCAATGATCCGGTCCTGCAATAACAAAATACAAACTGGTTTGCACAAGCACGTGGATCTACATTATGAATCAAGTAGTGTTGCTAAGTGGCATCATATACACAGAGCACTGTGTTTGTGGTCACCAGGCTCAGAATCACCTTGTCCAGTGTAAGCATGTAGAAGTTACAGATGTCATTCTCCTGGGCGTGTCTGATCCTGGCTCGACATTCTTCTTCATCGATCACCTCCCCCACATATTCGCTCACAAAGGCTCCCTGAGAAGCAACAGGGATTATTAATAACGGAGAGAGATTAATATGAGTAGTATAGTCACACACACACATCTTATTTCTCCTAACATACCTTCTTGATGTCTGACACACCGCGTAAACCCCAGCCGCAGTTCAGGGTCCTGTAAATTTCCACAGGTGTGTACTCGCGCTTTGTGAACGCCTGGTTCTGACATCGCTCCCCCGCTGCGCACACCTGAGGGTGGCACTCGTACATCAGCATGCGATTAATGCACTCGGAGTCGATGCCGCACGGGTTATCGTCAGACGCCTTACAATTACAACGTGGGATCTCTGAAAGGTCGGCAGTAATGATCTGCACCTTCCCAATTGGCCGGTTTACCTAAGAGACAGAGAGGGCCATGGTTTATTTTATTTTTACCATCCATCTCAGTTTACTGTTTTTTAAGTCAGGCTAAAAGCGCAAATGAGCATATAGTGGCACACAGTACCTTAATGTGCTTGTATGGAGGAGGTTTCTTGTCATTTTTTCTGTTCTCCTGAAGCTGCTTCATCTCCTTTTCTGCCTGGAGCTCTTTGAACCGCTCTGCTGCTTCAGTCAGGGCTAAAGACAAAACACGTCTTTAATCAAACAATTAAAAACATAAACTTGACCTAAATATCAAAATGAAGATTTTATTTTTTTAATAGCAAAAGCAGCAACATGTATTTAATACAATAAATGCACACAAGTGCATACCATTTTTGTACACTGCATCCGCACCCTTTCCCATTTTCTCTATGTTGTGAGTGTCACCCTCCATGTAGGGGAAGACTCTGGCCTGGTACGTCCACACAAAGTCTTTGGAGCCAAAGAATTGCACTGGAAACTCTCCCACCTCATGTTTCATCCTCAAGATGTTATTTGGAACATCTTTGGCCAGACAGACTTCTGCAGGCCACCACCTAAAAAGAGTTAGATCAGGTTTCAGAAATACAAATACGGGCACATCGGCCGTCGCTTAGAGCCACTGTGTGTTTGGGGAAAGCAATGCTGCGTCCTTACCTGTAACGTCCCCATTTGACCCATAGTATGTCTTTAATACGAGGCTTCTTTCCAGCTTTGCAGTCATTGCAGAACCAGCTGCCCTGAGGCATCTCTATATTCAAACATTCCTGATGGAAAGCAGCAGGGCAGGCTTCACAGCACAGCAAGCTGCCCCCTACAAAATCACAGCAAAACGCATCACATTAGGTTATTTTCATTATTAGTTAGTCCATTGTTTGTTATTTTTTATTGATTGGTCTATAAAATATGTCCACGTTGCCAGAGTTCAAAGTGACGTCTAATTAATACTCACACTAAGACCCAAAAGGTTTTTGATTTACAATATGAAACAAATGGAAAAATAAGCTGTAAACAAACTATATTATCAAAATTGTTACCAATGTCAGCTGATCCACTAATTGAACACAGTGACAATGAAGACATGACACAAAAAGGATGGCGCTAAACTCAAAATATGTTGTAAAGTCTTTGCATATTCCTTCTCCCGTCAGTGAGACAGCACACAAATGGAGAGAAATGCAATTTTTACAGATATAAGTGGGAGCATTTAATTGGAAAATAGGATGGGACATTAAAATTCATTTACAACACATTACGCTCCCCTTGAAGAATACAGCAACAGTTACACATCTAATCGTATATTAGTATTGTAGTAAAACTGACAAATTAAAGTGACCATGAAACAAGACCAGACTTACCTTCAGAGCAGACAAAGCACCAGCTAACATTGATGTGTTCGTGGTTCTTGCAGCCCTTGCGGGGAGTGAAGTGGGTTGGACAGAGGAAACTGTTGTTTGCCAGTACCAAGCTGCCTGCTGCAATACAGTTGTCATTGGCATGATAGGCCACAGGGCAGCGTACACATCGAGCCAACCGACCTATGACAAAAATACAGAAAGAGCCAAGAAAGCTCAATCCATCTGGACATTTAAATGAAGTTTTGTAACGATAAACCAACAGACAGTACTCTCAGTTCACTGAATGCTTTAAATACACTTTCAACTTGATTGACATAAATCGACTAAATTTTTACAGGATTATTAAACGCGATGGTACCACAAAGCACAGGAAATCCATTCATCCATTTTCTTCTGCTTATTTGTGGGGAAAGTCGCAGTGGCAGCAGGCTGAGCAGGGTTGTCCAGATGTCCCTCTCCCCGGCAACGCTTTCCAGCTCCTCCTGGGGGACCCCAAGGCGTTCCCAGGCCATATTAAATATAAAATCCCTCCTGTGTGTTCTGGGTCTACCCCGGGGACTCCTACCAGTTGGACGTGCCCAGAAAACCTCTAAATGGAGGTGTCCAGGGGGCAACCTAATCAGATGCCCAAGCCACCTTAACTGGCTCCTTTTGATGCGAAGGAGCAGCAGCTCTACTCCGAGCTCCCTCCGGATGTCCGAGCGCCTTACCCCATCTCTAAGGCAGAGCCCAGTCACCCTACGGAGTAAACTAATGTCTGCCGCTTGTATCCATGAGCTCAACCCACACTGGGCAACTCCGGAAAAGAAGAGAGTCCAGCCCGTCTCCAGGAGTTTGGTTCCGTCCGGATCCAGAGCGTAGAGGTGAGCCCATATATATCCAGCTAATACCACTCCACCTCCTGCACCAGCTCCGGTTCTTTCCCCGCCAGAGAGGTGGCACAGGAAAGCAATCCTTTAAAATGTGCCAAGTTTAACTGATGCCTAACACTCCATGGTTACACATTTACTCAGCCAAAATCCGGTGCAGCAAGTGTTTTATAGAGCCAGCTCTAACTGCCAAAATCCTAGACATCACAAAATAAATTTATAATAACCTAAAAAAAAAGTGGCACTTTTTCTACTGACACATGAGCAAAGAAGCCAAAGACGTATCACTTGCAGCCACTATCAGGTCAAGCTATCAGTGTAATCAAACTGCCAACTGCTCCAGACAGTGAGTCACTGGATTTAATCACCAAAACAAATCCTGATGTCTCCATTCACGAAGCTGAAAGTCTATTGGTAATGAGTTTAGAGGAGATGCTCAAGCCAGTGTGGTAGACTCAAGGTGGTGTGTCGATAACATAAAACTACAAGCAACAAGGAGTGTCAGTTAAGAACAAAGAGATGAAGCTAATTGGCACAGGATCACCAAAAACGGATGTATTGATAACAGGTTCAGAGTTTGGTAAAATCAATATGGATCCATTTTGCAGGACAGCCAGCACTTTTATGATTGTGCTCAGGAATGTCTCATTAGCTCCTTAGGGCATACATACTGTTGCTAAGCAGGTAGTCAGGGCTACAGCATAGTTTTTGCAACATTGATTCAGGAAATACAATTCAAAAAAATATGAGAATGACTTTACTCTCTGTCACACAACAGTCCCCAGACCTTGGCTCAATAAATTAGGATATGTATGACCATTTCTGACACGTCATAGTTATTAGATTAGCTGGTTTAAATCCAGAGGCAAAACTGGAGCTTACCTTTAGAGCTGCATATGTTGAGAGGGTTGGTAATGTGGCAGGACAGACACACATGCAGAGGGCAGCGGAAGCCTTTGTTATGTGGCTGGGTGGCTGAGTACGCCAGTATACAGTCGGTGTGGTAGAACTTCCCACACAGCGGAATAATGCAGCGCTTTACCCCATTACCAGACTTCTTACACACAAAGCACGTGTGGACACCTGAAAGCAACAGTAGAGAGAAAAAAAAAAAAGTGTTTCTTAAGTATGTAAGGACACATATTTTATGACCAGTGACAGATTGCTTTCAGCCCTGTGTCAGACACAAGGCCACCCACCAGCGTTGCATTCACGACAGAGGAATTTTCCCTTGGGAGCCACCGACAGGCCGATACACTGCGGGTGAAAGGCTCCATAACAGTGACCATCACACACCAGCAGGTCTCCTGTCCTCTCACACACCTGCACAAATCATACACACAGTACACAATAAGAAACACGCTGATGATCTACCGGTTACAAATATTGGATTTGTCAGAAGCCCAGCCATACAAAGCTAAAAATATATACTTTCTGGTAGATTATCTCACCTGACAGACATTCTCCTTTAAGGATGTAGCTCCTATTTTCCCTTTGACATCCCCTTGGGAAGACAGGCTGTCATTTAAACCAACAGACAGCACCTACAGAGAGGAATACAGAGATACTGTTACTCATGCACACTGTCATAATCATGGATGCAACGCTAAAGATTATTTTACTTTCTGATAGATGACCAATACAACATGCACACCTCAGATTTGGGAGTTAGTGTTCCAGTGTGTACATTTTGTTTCTCCTCAGTGCTGCAGGCCTCCATCTCTGCCTCCTGCTTGGGGGTCTTAGATTCTTGGGGACTAGGAGGTTCGTCTGGAACGAGGACACCAAGGAGATCTTTGCTTTCTGAGTGCTGGGAGGCAGCAGCAGGTGGGGAGGATGTGCTGGGTACAGGCTTCTCTTTCTTTACAGATGCAACCTATCCAAAGTGAGATTTCATTGTGTTTAGGATGGTTAAATATATACTGCTCAAAAAAAATTAAAGGAACACATTGAAAACACATCAGATCTCAATGGGAAAAAAAATCATGCTGGATATCTAAACTGGTATGGACTGGGTAATGTGCTTAAAAAGTGTTCCTTTAATTTTTTTTGCAGTGCATTTTTAGTTTGGTGTGATATGAGGATAGTGATTGTGCTCTTGTGGTACCTGAGTTTTCTTGACTAACATTTTCACCGCTGAAGTAATTCCAGTGTGTCGCTTTGGTTCCTAGAAAACAAACATATTGTAACTCTAACAAAAGAGCACTTGGGATAAGTTTGTCTTGAAGGCTTTCTCCTAGAGAGCCTTTCTAGTGTGGTTAACCTTGTGAAATGGTTGCAGTTTGGTTAGGTTTAGGCACCAAAAGTATCTGGAATTTGACCCACGAATCCATCAGATCAGATCAGATCAGAAATCCTTCATTCGTCTCACAGTGGAGAAATTTACATTGTTACAGCAAAAGGTGTATCCTGTCCTCCTTGCTGTATGGACTTCCTAAAATCTTTCGGACAGATGACTTTCTGGCAGAAAGCTCTTCTGACAGAATGCCTTGGAGGTAAACCTTCTCCCATGTGCCACAAAGCACAGCTGGTTAGTACACTTCCCCACTGCCATCCAAGTCCCAACATACCTTCTTCTTTATAGGAGCAACAGACACTTCTTCTATGGTACATTCCAGCACCTTGTGCAGCAGCTTCCTTGGCCTCTTTCTTTCTTGAATTAATAGCCCTGTATCTAAAGTAAAAATAACATCTCAGAGCCAAAAACAGTTATTTCATAATCAAAACAATTTATATATTCTGTCCAGCAACACGTGGACTAAACGTAATATTACATTTTTTTTTTAAAAAAGACACACTTATTTACCAGATTCAAGAGGTAGATCAGTTTCTTCTGCTGTCTCTGTGTCAAGGGAGGGTTGTGTTGTTGCTGGAGATGTGCTGTTGCTGGAGGTCGCTACAGGAGAAAGCTCATCCTGAGACAAACTGTGTTCCAGCTCTGGCGGACCCTCAGTGGGCTCTACAGGAGACGAGGCTGCGGGCGAGGCTGAGGTAATTATTCCTGGCGTGTTGCTGAGATCATGGAGTGCCGTCATCGCTGGTGTCTGCTGCGTACAGACACACGCACATGCAAAGGAAGCACCATCGGAGTACATCAAATATGTCGTTTCGAACTGAATACACAGGGTGTGTTTACCTGTGTTGGGTGAGAACATGTTACCAACTGCAGAGTAACATGTTCAAATGATGTCTTACGTTTTTCCAGAGATGAAAACTAGAATCAAGACGATATCTTTATAACTTATAACAAGAAGACCGTAACTGATGGAACGACGTGCCTATTTGAACAGACAACATTAAATGGTGTGATTATTATGGTGTGTAATTCCAACAATTATTCCCTAAAAATATGTATTTACATTAGCCTTGGGAAAGTATAAGGAGATTAGTTTTATGTTTACAGAGAAGGGCAGAAGGGTCGGCTGAATTAGCCAAATATACAATATGTCTATCCTTGAAATGGGTTGTAAAATGTCTGAATGTACTGTAACATAAAAGGACTAAGGCATACCTTTTATACACAGTATGTACATAGAACATCCTCAAAGCTTCCCTGGAAACACATTATATACTGGCACAGTTAACAGTTAGTGTAGATGCCACACGTTGTGGAACAATACTGTAAGAGCATACACTCTTATATACAGAATATTCAAGAATCAAATGGCTGAAAGATACTTCAGTTGCTGCTGTGTCCACTCATTAGTATCAAAAAGAAATTAAAGGAAAGGAGGAACGTCTTACCATTTTGGAAGATTCTGAGGTGTGTTTCTTCCGTTTCTTTTTTGGGACAAATATTTGTTCATACTCCTCAGTAGACTCCAGGAGCCTTTTAGTTGGTTTACGGAGACGTTTGTTCTCCGAATGTCCTGCATGAACACATGAAATATATTTACATTTACACTTTTGTCCAAAGCGACATAGTAATTATGCGCAATCCAAGCCCCAGCAGATAAAGAAGTCTTTGAGAAAGTGCCTCAACACAACAAACATACAGGTAGAACACTTTCTTACTCATTTGAGCATCTCAGTGGACAAACTAAAGCAGCAGTTTGTGTCTTACCGGCTGTGCTGCTTGTCTCCGAGAACTGCGAGTCATTCTCCTCCTGCTTCGCGTCGCCCAGATCAAGATCTGGTGACGCTCTCATGGTGTAAGACCCGTTCATCTCAGTAGACACCTCATTCATACCTTCGCCCTTACTCTCAGCAGCCTCCTCCACCAACTGCCAGCGCTTCTTTGGAGCCACTGCGGATCCTAAGTTCTTATCGAGGTAGCTGGCCGAGGGATCAGCAGCGGCAGGAGGACGAGACCCAGGATCAGCTAAGTCGGCGTGGCCACTAACAAACTCCCTGCCGTATGCCAAGTCGGCCAGGTCCGACGAGAGGCCAGGTATGCTGAGCTTCAGTTTGGCAGGTAGTCTTTGTTTTCGGCGCTGTTTGTCCGAGTTCCCGATGCGAGAGTGAATAGGAAAGTTTTCATAATGGTAGGTGTCGGCGGTCATGATAGCTTTAGTCCTATTCTTGGTTTTCACTGCTCTGTTTTGGGGTGCTTTGGATTTCCCTGACCGCCCATTCTCTGTTTTGATCCCTTGAGTGGAACCATCACAAGAGCCCTTCAGCGGGTCTCCACCTGTAGAAGTGGGGATGACCTGGGGTTCCTCCTTGATCAGGACCGGTGATGGCGGGAGATTCAGGGGTTTGCCTTCTTTTTGTCTGGTATCATGCATGTCTTTCAGGAGCATCAGGAAGGTACTGAATTTATAATTGGAATCAGGCCGAAAGACAATCAGCTCAGAGTCACTGCTGTCCTCCTTCACAAGAGATTTAAATGTTAGTTCCTTGGCATCCTGGAAAGTATCTACTGGAGACAGAGATGAGGACGGGGAAGAAGAAAATGATAGATCTGGGACGTTTTCTCTCTTGATCTTAACAGGTTGCACAGTGGGTACACCTGAGCCTACACCCTTAGGCTTTATCAATGAGCCATTACGAATTTGTTTCTTATCTGGCTTTCTTGCGCGCCTTTTCGGTGTGTTGTGATTTGTAGAGGACGATACATTGCTGGGTGATTCCCAGTTAGGAGACAAATCAATTGCGATGGGTGTATTAGTAGGTGTATTCTCAGGACAATAATCAGTGTGGGCATCTGTTGAGATTTGGCATGTGGCCAGTGCATCTTTGAGATCCGTCTCTTCCTCTGCTTTCAGAGCCCTCGTCATCAGACGACTGCTGGCAGGAAGAGTCATAGAGTGCTTTTCAGTTGAACTGTGTGACAAGTCATTACAGCTGCCCAAACTCTGCTCAGAGTTTGTATCTTTAGCTATCAATGTATTTATTAAAATGCTAGAGGAATCACAGGAATCTGTAGGGTAGTTAGCTTTTTCACTAAACTTTGTTTTAGCTTTTGTTGAACGTTGTTCTTTCCGCGCCGATCTGTCTATATCCTGCATCGGAGACACTGCTGTGCGTTTAGGACGATGCAGCATCGGAACTGAATCCAGGTCTGCATAAGGTGAGTCCTTTGGCTCTTCTTTCAGTGCACGAGTTGTAGTATGAAACGGATCTGCCATGTTTGTGATGGCAGATGACTCCTTTGATCCACCAACTATATGGCCAAATATGTCTGACAAACATTTCTTTTTCTTCTTACAAGCTTTGCTCTTGCTGGTTTGAACTGCAGCAGAGTTTGTGATGAGATGGGGCTCAATTCCATTGGGGGGCATATTGGGTGATGGGGGTCGACCAGGGTCCGCAGAGAGAGAGGGGGGCACCCGTGGTTTTTCAGTAGGGAGTGGGCTGGGCACACGCTCCTCTCCATTGACAGATATAGAAAGCTCGCTTTCAGTATTCCTTTGTCGACCTGGGAGCAGATACTCGGCTTCTGTCACACTGACTTTCCATGCAGTCAGTAAACTTTTGGGTATCTACCAAGAACAGAAATAACATTCAAAATAATGTTTACAATAAGATCATATGACATTTTTCAAGAAATTTCATGAATTTACCGTATACTTGTAGTCTTTCTCCTTCTGCTTCCCTCTCCGTCTAAGCACAGGTAGGTCTTCAAACTGATGGCCTCCTTCAAAAGGAACAATGACATTGCCCGGGACCCAGGCACTCTCTAGAATCTCCCCAATCGTCTGCAGGAAATACAGCCGACACGGACGGGGACTGGGAACTGAAACAGAATAAAAATAATGGTCAACTTATTGATTACCTTGCACACACACAGTATAATTCCTTTGGCAGGTGTGTTTGTAGGTCGAGATGTGGGAAACAATCCGATATTAAAATCTACATTCAAATCGAACCCTCTCATCTTCACTACTGTTTATGAATGAAACCTCACCTTTCATCTTAGTGTAGGTCCCCTGATCTGGGTCACAGGTGATATGGCAGGGCCACCAGGGCCGTCTGTTGAATTTAGCCCACACCAAGTCCCCGTCCAAGTATTTCACTGAGGGAAGAGGCTTTTTCTTTGGGCTGTTGGACTAACCAGGACAATAAAAGCACTTTAATATCTAATGCAGAAAACAGTGGTACTGTGAATCATGTCGTTAGCAGCAAATTCCTGTCATGATTGAACTGACATTCTGAATAATAAAACAGATTAAGAGATGAAGTCCTCTGTTGTGTGATTAATTTTGCATCCCAATCTCAATGATTTGTGTTCATATTTTAAAACCGCCGCTCCCTAAACATGGTGCAATTCCTTTCCGAAAGCACTGGCATTGTTACGGGTTACGGGAATTCCTTCCGCTTTTCTTCCTGGAAATATATAACCAAAATAACTTTGACAACATCACGTAGCCTTGGTTGTACAGGGGTTATAAAGTAAGTATTGCAGGTGTTTCGGACTCACGTTAGAGTTGGTGCCAGCTGGTGAAATAAGTCCAGGGTCAACAGGAGAGGTAAGTTCACCATCACTGTCTGATTCCTCACCCAAACTCCATCCATCTCTCATAGTGATTTCTGGCAGTGCGCTGGGGCTTAGTGTAGGGTTGAGTTCAGATATAGTTTTGGACATCAGGTTAAAGACAGTAGGCTTGTATGTTCTTTTAGCCTCCCCTGAGCTGCACGTGGTCTTAGTGTCCGCAACAGTTCGGCCCTTGTTCAACTTTGGGGAGTGGTGAAAAGGTGCCAGGTCCTCACTGCCACTGTGCTCCGCCTCCTCGTCCTCCTCCTTAATGTCACTACTGTCAAACAGCATGGACTCAAAATGCAGATAGCCATTGGGGATGGGAGAACAGCGCTCCAAGCTGTCCGGACTGTGAGGGGAAAAGCCATTTCTGTTCACGTCCTGCAGAGTCTCCAGGGCCTCCATGTCATCGTTGCCTGGAGAAGGAGGCAGCTGGACTGATGGTGCCTCAAACTCATCATCGTCACTGATTGGGCTTGCACAACGCAAGTGGTTCCTAGGATGGAGGTCCCTCTCCAGGTCAGGCCTGTTCACAGTGTTCAGGTCCTGCAGCCTCTTCAGCGGGCTGTAGCAGTGAGATCGGTCCGCCTGGCTGTGTCTGAGGCTGGAGGATGGCAGTTGCACGGCTGACGTTTGGTCTGACAGACGCCTCACAATGCCACACTGGTTTCCATAGGAAGTGCTCACGAGACCATTTCGGGGTCTTGGCTCTGGCTGGCCTGACCCAAACACTGAGCCTACCCTAACAGCCGGTCTGTATGACTGATTCATGTTGCCACGGCTAGATCCTGTCAAACAAAAACACACACAAAAAAGAGGCAGGTTAGGAAAAAAAAAAGGCAAACGTGCCATTTAAGTTCCTCACCAACTATGAACTGTGAGGCTATCGAGGCTTATAACGCTGCACAACACAATAAGGCATGCTGACACACACACACACACACACACACACACATAAGAAAACATTGCGGAAATAGCGCGGCAATCATATGAGTCCGAGAGAGAAACCTATAAAAGGATAATAACCAGCCACGTACTGTGTGTGTGCGCGCACACACACACACACACACACACACACACACACACGGCAATAAGCCGACATTGCACGGCCTCCATACTAGAGGCCGGTCGGTCGGAAGACAAATCCCAGAACACAGGCCCGCTGCTTTTACACCTTTCATTCACAAACTAGCAGCAGACGCAGCGACGCTTTGTCTGCTGGCTGCGGGTCATGACGATCGCGGACTAGTACAGTCGGTGGAGGCTGTAGTAGAGGTGGTGACACCGAGCCATCACAGAAACACACCAACAAGCTACAACCACACGCCGACGTAGGAAGCTACTATTAACTCTCACACACACACACACACACACACTCACACACGCGAAAATACAGACTAAGTTCACAACACAATCAACACGTGGGGGAAAACGCGAGAGAAGCTCACCATCTGGAGGTCGGTCACCGTGAAACCAACGGCGGATGTTTGATAATGTGTTTGTCTCGGTTTGTGAGAGCGGATCTGCGCGATCCGGGCTGCAGCAGCAGCAGCAGCAGGCCGAGGCTCACAGCTCATCCTCTGCACTTCATCGCCTCATCAGCGGCGGCCCCCCTACAGAAGGAGCAAAAAACAAAACCAAAAAACAAGAAAAAACTGTCACCCTTAAATACAAAAATAACAAGGAAATCTCCATTACGCTGCAACACCGTACAGCGGCGCTATAACCGGTCCCCGAGCAGCCGCAGCAGCTTATTTACTACATGCTTCTTTTTGGGGGTTTTTCTTTCCTGCTGTCGAAGAGCCACCGATTATGTTAAAACAAGCCCAGACTGACTGTGTTG